>SJYX01021645.1:49271-61343 GCA_006410675.1 Oreotragus oreotragus
CGTCTAGTCAAGGCTATGGTTTTTCCTGTGGTCATGTATGGATGTGAGAGTTGGACTGTGAAGAAGGCTGAGCACTGAAGAACTGATGCTTTTGAACTGTGGTGTTGGAGAAGACTCTTGAGAGTCCCTTGGACTGCAAGGAGATCCAACCAGTCCATTCTGAAGGAGATCAACCCTGGAATTTCTTTGGAAGGAATGATGCTAAAGCTGAAACTCCAGTACTTTAGCCACCTCATGCGAAGAGTTGACTCATTGGAAAAGACTCTGATGCTGGGAGGGATTGGGGGCAGGAGGAGAAGGGGACGACCGAGCATGAGATGGCTGGATGGCATCACAGACTCAATGGACATGAATCTGAGTGAACTCCGGGAGATGGTGATGGACAGGGAGGCTTGACGTGCTGTGATTCATGGGGTCGCAAAGAGTTGGACACGACTGAGCAACTGAACTGAACTGAACTGAAAACTATAAAACTTATAGAAGAAAATATAGGGAAAAAATCTTCATAATCTTAAGTTAGTCAGTGAGTTGTTAAGATATGACAGTTGATAAAAGTGCAATCAATAAAAGAAAAATTTATAAATTAGAGTTTATCAAAATTTTACATTTACTCTGAGAAGGACACAGTTAGAAAAAGAAAAGATAAGCCATAAACTGGGGAGAAAATAAGTGTGAATTATGTATCAAACAAAGGACTTGTATGCAGAATAGTTAAACAACCATCAAAACTCAACAACAAGTAAGAAGTCCAAAATTTTTTAATGGTGAAGATATCAAAAGATATATCACCAAGCAGAAACATATGTGGCAAATAAGCTGATGAAAAGATGTTCACATGATTAATCATTAAAGGAATGCAAGTTAAAACCACAATATGACACCACTACACAACTATCAGAACAGCTAAATTAAAAAAAAAAAAAAGCTAACAATGCCATGTGCTGACAAGGATGCAGAATAATGGAACTCTCACACATTGCTCATAGGAATGCAAACTGGTACAGTCATTATGAAGCTTTTACCTTAGTTTCATCCCTAACTAGTTTCTTAGGAAGCTAAATATATACCTAACATGAAACTCAGCAATCCTATTTCTAGCTAATTACTGAAATGAAATAGAAGCCTATGTTCATACAAAAAACAATAAGCAAATATTTATAGCAGCTTTATGCATAGCAGCCAAAAACTGGAAACAACAGAATGTCCCTCAGCATAGGAGTGGATAAGTAAACTGTGGTACACCCATTCACTGAAATATTACTTGGCAATAAATAGGAACAATCGATACATGCAACAACATGGATAATTCTCAGCCGCAGTGTGCTGAGTGAAAAAAGCCAGGCTGAAAGGGTTACATTCTGTATGATTGCCATTCTGGAAAAGACAAACTATAGGATCAGAGAACACTTCAGTCGTTGCTAGTGGTTGGGGATGAGACAACACTCATCTCCAGTCCCTGGAAACCACTGATATGCTGAGGTAATTTTTTTTTTAAGGTATTATGGGACTGTTCTGTACCATGATTGTGGCAGTAGTTATAAGACTCTATGAATTTTCCAAAACTCATAAAACTGTATACCAAAAGGATTTTATTGTATGAATTTTAAAATAAGTTTGAAAGTAGAAAAAAAAATTTAATTATACTCAAGACAGCAGACACTGGCCAAATGGCACCTTGGAAGGATTTGCAAACAGGCATTGCAAACTTCCATGTTTTATTCACATTTCCAGGCAGTATTGATTGCACTAGAGGCTGGATTTTAGCTCCACTAGCCTGCATTTTCTCCCCTGAAGTTCACACAGTGCACACACTGCTCAGACTTTCCTAGTCACCTGCGCGTGCTCAGTCACTTCAGTCCTGTCCAGCTCTTTGCAACCCCATGGACTGTAGCCTGCCAGGCTCCTCTGTCTACGACATTCTCCAGGCAAGAACACTGGAGCTGGCTGCCATGCCCTCCTTCAGGGCATTTTGCCCACTCAGGGATGGAACCCATGTCTCCTGTGTCTCCTACATTGCAGGCAGACTTTTTTTTTTTAACTGCTGAGGCACCAGGGAAGCCCTCCCAGTCACTTAGGCTTGGATTATAATGGGCTGTTTATTTATCTGCTGTGAGTTTTTTCAAAGAGCTTTTCTAACCCATCACCTTAGTCACAGCAAGCTGCTCAAAAGCTGGCAACAAATATTTGTTGAATGGATAAATGAATGATTCCCTGCTCCCGCTCCCAGAGCCCATCTCTGAACAGCCAATTCATGGAGCTCTTTCCTTTCTATGAAGTTCTAAAGGACTCATCTGTCTCTCTCATTTGTCACAACTAACAATACAAGCAATGACTATTGACATAGCCATGGATAGGTAGGTTTCTTCCCAGCTAAACTGTAAGCTCTTTTATAGAAGGGAAAATATCCACAAACCTGTATTCCACCACAGAGCCTTCACTAGAGCCACATACATAAAAAGACTTTAATAAATTCAAGTCAAATAAGCACAAATTTTTCTTAAAAATATATGGAGAGGAAAAATCAGGCTAAGATATGGATAAAGACATTTAGTTTAAAACATTTAGACAACCAACTCATTTTTATGACTGAAAAGGTTTTAATTTTCTTTCTTTAGCTAATGTGGGTATGCAGTTTTCAGTAAAGAATTCAAATGAACCCAAGGATTCACGTGAAGTAGAAATATTCAGTTCTGATAAAAGTGGATATTCAAAATGTTTTCTTCTGTGTTTCCATAAATATGGCTTCTGTATTTCTATATATTCTTATATCTCTGGAGAGAAACAGGAACTATGAAAGGAGGCTGTTGCATGGAGGCACGGTTCAGCTCCCACTGTGTTCCTAAGATCATTCATCTCATAAATGGGGATCAACAATAACACCAAGATTGTATCTTTCAGAGGGAGGAACACATGCAAAGTATTTCAGGATCCTCAGGGAAAGGGGGAAATAGCTATTGACAGCATTTTTAGGATGGATGTTGGTAATACATGTAGAGCCTTCTGAGCATTTGAGACAGGTGAGACAAACATGACTGCAGCCTCCATCACCACACCAATCACCAGGACTGGGCCATCCACTGCAACCCTGTGCTGCAATCAAGGTGTCACAGGCTTTATGGTTGCTATTAAATACATTTAGTTGAATAAAGTACAGTGGAGTTAACAACAGCCATATGGCCAAGCAAAGGACTAGAAGCAGGGGGCTGACTTGAGGATTTCATTCAAAAAGTGCAGGGCCTGCTTCCCATCCACATAACTCTCCCCCACAGACACAGCCAGGGAGCAGAAATGCTGTCATTCCTTTAGGTTTGGGAGTTTTAGGGCTTTCATAAGCTCCCTTCAAATTTCACTTGTAGTCTGAATCTTGTCTGCTCTGGAGAGAGACACACAGGAGCCTGCGATTTTGGAGTCTTAGCTAAGGCTATGCGCCCGTCCCCATACCTCTGCCTCTACCTCCAAGAATGATCACTCTGATGCTCAGCCCTCTGATGTTCCCACCTATACATTGACGAAGGAGGAGTCTGCCTAAGAGAGTGGTTGAGAGCAAAGCGCCAAATGGAGTAATACAGACCAGACCTCTGTCACTTACTGTGTGATCATGGGAAAGTTACTTAACCTCTCTGAGTCTCAGTTTCTTCATCTGCAAAAGAGAAATAATAATACCTCATAGGGTCACTAAGAGTTGGGCACGACTGAGCGACTTCACTTTCATTTTCACTTTCATGCATTGGAGAAGGAAATGGCAAGCCACTCCAGTGTTCTTGCCTGGAGAATCCCAGGGACGGGGGAGCCTGGTGGGCTGCCATCTATGGGGTCGCACAGAGTTGGACACGACTGAAGCAACTTAGCAGCAGCAGCAAGTGTGAAGGAGCCTGATGGGCTGCAGTCCATGGGGTCACTAACAGTTGGACACGACTGAGCAACTTCACTTTCACTTTTCACTTTCAAGCACTGGAGAAGGAAATGGCAACCCACTCCAGTGTTCTTGCCTAGAGAATCCCAGGGACGGGGGAGCCTGGTGGGCCACCGTCTATGGGGTCGCATAGAGTCAGACACGACAGAAGTGACTTAGCAGCAGAACCATGTTGTGTGAGAACTAAATGAAACAGTGTACAGAAACAGCTCACTACATGGCCATATACGCAGTAAACATATACAACAATGTTTTTAACATTCTTAATCTTTCTAAAGGCAACCTGGGGAAAGGAGAGATAATATGACCTCAATTCTGCTATCTGTGTTCTCCAAAGGAAAACTTGAGCCTTCACCCTGCTGACTCCCTGTAAGAAATTCACAGTAGAGACATCTGCACCAAGCCCGACTCCAAGATCTCCCAGCTCATCTGTCAGGTATGACCTTCCTCTGACGTCAGCTGGAAACCAGAGCTGCCCTCACTGAAAGACACAATAGGCCAGCAATTGCCAATTCTGTCCCTAGAGCCTATCTGCATGTGCTTACTGCTTCGAACAGGCCACTAGGTTGACTGCTTTCCAAGAAAGTTACTATTAAATAAAAAAGTCTGAATGCATGCAGTGGTGTCATAGGTACATGTATGCGTGCATGCTAAGTCACTTCAGTCGTGTCCAACTCTTTGTGACCCCATGGACCACAGCCCTCCAGGCTCCTTTGTCCACGGGATTCTCCAGGCAAGAATACTGGGCTGGGTGTCCTTGCCCTCCTCCACGGGTCTTCCCAACCAAGGAATCAAAACTATGTCTCCTTTATCTCCTGCATTGAGAGGAGCGTTCTTTACCACTAGTGCCACCTGGGAAGCCTGATGTTGTCATATGCTGCTGCTGCTGCTGCTAAGTCACTTCAGTTGTGTCTGACTCTGTGAGACCCCATAGACGGCAGCCCACCAGGCTTCCCCATCCCTGGGATTCTCCTGGCAAGAACCCTGGAGTGGGTTGCCATTTCCTTCTCCAATGCATGAAAGTGAAAAGTGAAAGGGAAGTCGTTCAGTCATATATGACTCTTTGCAGCCTACCAGGCTCCTCTGTCCATGGGATTTTCCAGGCAAGAGTACTGGAGTGGGCTGCCATTGCCTTCTCCATGGTGTCATATACCCACTGTTAAACTGAGTCCCAAGTCACAGGTGGAGCTGTCCCCTAATAGCAGTAGTCAGGGGCCACTGTGCTTGCTTCCCATACACACCTTGATTCTCTTCAGAACACTTTGACCCTCTCGAGGACACCTGGAGAGCCTTAGAAACCCTTCAGACAGCCTAAGGCTCATGGCCTTAGCAACACTCCCCAGGGACACTGATTCCCTGACCCACCTTAGGGCTCCAACCAGAGAGTTTTGCAGGTGTTTTTCAACCTAGTCCTTGAGGCAATATACTGATTTAAAACTCAAGCTCTGCACTTCATAGTAAGACTATTTACAATAGCCAGGACATGGAAGCAACCTAAATGTCCATTGACACAGGAATGGGTAAAGAAGATATGGTACATATATACAATGGAATATTACTCAGCCATAAAAAGGATGAAATAATGTCATTTGCAATGACATGGATGGACCTGGAGATTGTCATACCGAGTGAAGTAAGTCAGACAGAGAAACAAATATCATATGATATTGCTTATATGTGGAATCTTTAAAAAAAAATGGTACAAATGAACTTATTTACAAAACAGTAATAAAGTCACAAATGTTGAAAACAAACTTACGGTTACCCAGGGAGAAAGGGATAAATTGGGAGATTGGGACTCACACATATACACTACTATATATTAAATAGATAACTAATAAAGATCTACTGCATAACACAGGGAACTCGGCTCAATACTTTGTAATGGCCTATGCTGCTAAGTCACTTCAGTCGTGTCCGACCTATACGGGAAAGGAATCTAAAACAGCGTGGATATGTGTATACATATAACTGAATCACTTTCTGGTACAGCTGAAAATAACACAACATTGTAAATCAACTATACTCCAATAAAAACTAATTTAAAAAATAACTCAGGCTCTAATCTGACTGATACTGGTTAAGTAGTTCACTATTTAAATAACAGAACCTACCTGGGAGAGTTGAATGAAAGTTCTAAAACACTTGGCTCCTGATGGCAGGTAAGTGTCAAAAACAGAAAGGTTGGCTCATGAGGTGGAATGAATGCCATGACCCTGTTACGAAGGGTAAGAGCTATTCAGGCACTGGGCACAAAGGGAAAGACGGTTTCCCAAGGGGCAAGGTCACTGCCCTGGGAGCTCTTTATTCCCTAACAACAAATCCTAGCTCCAGGGTAGTCATAAATGCAGCAGCTCCTTCCTCGCTAAGATATCAATATTCCAAACACTGGACTCCTGCCAGTGTTGCAAAGGCCTTTTAAGAACTAAGAGGCAAGGAAGAGCTTTCTCAGCAGCTTCCAGTCAATCCTGAAGAAATGCCTCTCATTTTTCTTTACCAGAAAGCAATTTTCAAAGGACCTGAAGCCAGGAGAACTCAAAGGTGGAGGTTTATTGCCATCTAGAGGACACAGCATCACAGTGTAAGAAGAGTGTGACCCAGGAGATGTTCTGAAGGGAGTTTTTCCCTCTGGACACCACAGCCTTCCATGGGGCAGGACGCCAGGGACTGACAGCCTGTGAGCCATCCAAGGAGGAAAGAGATATTATTTAGACAACTTTCACTTTTAAAAGCAAAATACCATCCCAATCTTTGCATCCACCGTTTTGAAATGCTTGGATGTTTTTTTCTTTTTCCAAGTTTTTTTTCCCCTCTTAGTTTCTTGAAGATTTTTCTCTACCAGAGATTCTCAAGATCCTTCTCCAAGGGTGGCTCAGCCACAGACTCCCTGGTGCTGAAGGGCTGTGCTAAACCCAGGGCTGTATATAGGCTTACCATCACAGATGCTCTCCCATGGTGGGTATGATGTGGAGGGAGGCAGGGTTTGATATGTGAGCCATTTGAAAGTGACAGAATGCGCTCTGTGCTGCTTCTTCTTCAATTCGCACTTTCATCCACTGTGTCCTGACACCCACCCCCATTATTTCCCTGAAACTGATCCTACCAGCGTCTCCCCGCCCCGTGATCTTGTTCAACCTTCCCTTAATGGGCCTATACACCTACGTGAGACTTCCTCCCCTAACTTCCTGACTGCTGCTTCTTACATTCCTCTCAGGGCTCATCTTTCTCTGCCTGTGTGTTAATGCCTCCTCTGACTTCTGTCCCTGCTTTTTTTGTTTTTTGGTTTTTTTTTTTTATGTTTGTTTTGTCCCACTTCTAAACAGAGGTTCTCAAACTTTCTTGGACATAGCATTAACAGGAGAATTTTCAAAACTACATATGGCCAGACCCCCTACAGATTCTCCTCTGGGGACAACTGTGTTTTTTAAGTTCCTCATGTGATTCTGATATGTACCAAAAGTTGAGAAATACTGCATTGCTCCCAGAAAATGTCACTCCTCATATTGGTTGCTGACTCTAGAATCACACACATTGTGAAGCTCCAAATCTTCCCATAACCAGTGTCCCACTGGCTCTTACCCATTCCTGAGAACGCATATTTGAAGCCTCCAGCAAAAGTGTCACCAAGTACTTTTGGAGTTCCCCAGGGTGACTCACACATGTTCACAGACACACTCAGCCCATAGTTTCTATCTTAATTTCTATCTTAATTTCCACTGTCACCTCCTGATCCCCTACCCTCTTGGCTGGGTATTACTCCATCCATTAGGCACCCTGCTATTTCTGCTGGGTACCACAGTCTCTTCCCTCAGTCAAGGCTGGTGGGAGGCAACCAAGCTGACAGTGTTCTGCTGAACAGTATGCATAGCAGGTCATCTTGGGGAAGGGGGCGTGTTCCTCCAGAAGCAGAGCCTGAGGCAAGGATTTGGGTGCAGGTGATTTATCTGGGAGGTGCTCCTGGAATCAAGAGTGAAAGAATGCAAGGATGAGATGGAAGGAAGAAAAGATAGTTCAAGAATAAGCTATTCAGGTCACCAATGTGAGAAACAGGGTCTGGTTCAATTATAGAGGATGTTTCCAAAGCCGCTCCCCTAAAGGAGGGATGGCTGTTTCCAGTGCCCCTTGAGTGAGAGAAAACAATGACTCCCCTGCATTTCTAGCAATTGCATGCAGGCCAAGAGGACTCTGACAGAATCAGAGAAGGCCCCCCAGAGCAGACATCAGAAAATGACGAAGTACATCTGAGTTCCCCAGGAGGGTTTACCACAGCTACAACTGAAAGTAGAGGTAGGCAGGAGGGAAGGGATGTAGGGCCAAAGGCCTCTGCCATACTCTCCTCCTTTTATGCTATGCTCTGTAGGAAGGGTTTCAAAGACCCAGTATGGTTCTCAAAGACCCAGTATGGTTTTCAGACAGTCAGTCTTTACAGTTTTTCTTTATAGCCTCCAATACACACTAACCCCTGGTTAGAGGTTGAATTCAGGGCATCACCCCGACCCCTCCTTGCGAGCCAAAGCCTGAGCATCTGAGCCACAGGGCCCTGCACATGCATCTGCTGCACTCGAGAGTCTATACAAGCTCCTAGAAGGCAAGAGCAGATAAAAAGCCTTATTCTCCTCTACAGAGACCCTCCAGCCCCAACAATCTTCCCCATATGCCCACATATGTCTGAACACCTGTGTGCTACTGGCTTTCTATGTATGTCCACACCAGATCTTCCCTGAGCACTTTAAATCCAAATGCCTACCAGCTGCCTCTCCCAGGCAACTCAAACTCAACACAAACAAACCTCAGTTCACCATCTGCCTTCCGTCCCCACCAAGAATCCTATTCCATTTCTGAATTTCCATCGTCGTGAATGACACCTCTAATGCCTGGTAGCCCACAACAGAAATCTGAAAATCAGTCCAGACTTGACCTCTTCTTTTTCCATCTATATCCAATTAATAACAAACCCCTTTCCATTAACAGTGAAATTTGCCTGAAGTGAATTTGCCCGAAATGTGTTAACTTGAAACCTACTTGCCTAATGATTAACTTCCTAATGATTTTTTTTTGCCAAAATTCTGAATTAGGGTTTATAAATTAAGATTTTTATAACCAATTTGTCCAAAGATATTTTGAACCTAATTTTGTATTTTTACATTAATTGTACCTTAGTTTTGTAGTATTGCTTTACCACTAGTATGATTATTTTGGACATTTTTGAANTTTTTTTTTGCCAAAATTCTGAATTAGGGTTTATAAATTAAGATTTTTATAACCAATTTGTCCAAAGATATTTTGAACCTAATTTTGTATTTTTACATTAATTGTACCTTAGTTTTGTAGTATTGCTTTACCACTAGTATGATTATTTTGGACATTTTTGAATGCCCCTTTTCTGTTTTGGAGCTTCCCTGTTGGCTCAGATGGTAAAGAGGCTGCCTGCAATGCAGGAGACCCAGATTCAATCCCTGGGTCAGGAAGAGTCCCTGGAGAAAGGATTTTGGACATTTTTAAATGCCCTTTTTCTATTTTACATACTTTTCTACATTTCAAGTATTTTTTGAAATGTGCTATTTCTGGCAATAAATACTAGTAAAATCTGCAGTATTTCAAAAAGAATTTATCAAATTCATCCATTTATATTTTTTCTTTCATGTTTTGTCTGTTTTCAGATGTAGTTTATGTATGCATTAACCAAATAGCGTATTTGACATCCATTGGCATCTGGTAGCAAAAAATCAGAAACTATGAAAAGCTGTTTGGAAAGACATGTCCACAGAAAGACCAGAACCCAAATGTTCATTGCAGCATTGTTCATAATGCTTTCTGGCACCAAACTGTAAATAACCCAAACACCCATCAGTTAATAAGTGGAATACAACTTAGCAATAAAAAAGAATGAAATACTAATCTAGGCAATAAGATAGATGAATTTCAAAAACATCAGCAGAAGAAGTCAAAACAAAAGTTTATGTATTACGATTCTATATATATGAAATTCTAGGAAACTATAATGAGAGAAAACAGATCAGTGGTTGCCCGGGGCCAGGGGTCAAAAGAAGGATCGATGGCTAAGGGTCACCATGGAGAAACTGAGGTGCCAGGAGCTTAAGTTGCTTGTCATTTCCACCAGAAAGTAAGCCGGTTCAAACTCAGGTTCTGTTTTCACAACTCATGCTGCATCATTGATCACAAGTTTCCTAACATCTGTCTCAGTCTGGTTCATGTCCTAAGACACATCAACTTTCTTGGATCCAGAACAGTGTTTCTCCGTTTTGTTTTATTATTATTATTATTATTCCCATAAGGAGCCTTTTTAGGTTCTTTTTTCCTAATTGCCTCCCCCATGATATTATGTACCTGTTTATATACTGCAGCCCTTTGGAAGGCCACAGAACTTTGTAAAGCTAAAGGTTTTGCCTCCTCAAATCAATCTGTACCCCCTCAAAGGCAGGCAGTATTTTCTAGATTATACCTTCTCAATAAATAAGGAAACCTTAGTAACCTCCTGTTTGTATGCCAGAGGTGGTAACAGCCAATCAGTAAAGAGTAGTGCTAAAAAGGGCCAATCACATACTACCATAGCTTCAAAGAGACTTAAAAGACTTTATCTCCATAAGCCCTGATGTAGCTATTCTGCCTGTAACTATGGGTCTGTTTCGGTACCTGACACTGACTGAAGGACCCTTCCCAAATCTCCAGAGATAGGTAATGTAAGTTCATAACAGGTGTGTAGCTGATTCAGTTAAGCGTAATCAAATAGACAAATCTCCTTGGCAACAGAGCACCTGGCTTTGTATTACCACCTGAAATATATGTACATGACACAGTCACGTACTAACATTGGCCTGCCCATGTTAGTTTAAATTCAATCAGTTTCTATCTTTCAGCTTTAGAAATTTAGCTAAGATTATATACTGACACATGGATCTAATGTGAATGAAAATAGAATCCTAAAAAGGGTGACATAATCTGCTCTGTTTCAAGCTACTCAATCAACAAATATTTATTCAGAGCTATATAACACAAAGAAATATAAGCTACTAACTCTGCCCTTAAGAGAATGTCCATCTAGCTGTGAAAATAAGATGCATGTACAATTTATGTGGGCTTTCCAGGTGGCACAGTGGTGAAGAATCCTCCTGCCAATGCAGGAGACACGGGTTTCATCTCTGGATTGGGAAGATCCCCTGAAGAAGGAAATGGCAATCCACTCCAGTATTATTGCCTGGGAAATCCCATGGACAGAGGAACCTAGCGGGCTACAGTCAGTGGAGGTCTCAAGAGTCAGACACGACTTAGCAACTAAGCAATAATAACAGTTAATGTGGCTGTTTTCTGTTAAACATTGAATTAACGGGCTAACCTCAGAGAAGATGAGGGTAACAATAATGGCTACTACTTGCTGACTACATTTAGGCAAAAAAGAGCACTAATTATTTCACACACATTAGCCCACTGAATCTTCATCACATCATTAACAGGTTGGTACTACTATCTCCTACTTATTAATGAACTCATCTCCATTCCCCCAAAACAGTTTCTTTCTTATTATTCTGAGACTCCTCTGAAGGCAGCTCAAGTGTGCGCTCTTAACTAGTTCTATTAACTATTCCATGGGGTTTGATATTTTCCTCCTTTTCTATTCCAGCTTTAGGGCACTATCTCTTGCAATGCAAATAGCCACTGTGCCTTCATCTATTGCTGTATAACAAACCACCCAAATTTTCATGGCTTAAAACATCAAGAATATATTACTTCCATTGATTCCATGGATTGATCGAGTTGTTTTTTTGCTTCCTTGGTGTCATTTGGGACTCTGGGATGGCCTGATCCAAAATGACTTCATCATGGCAGGGAAGTGGTGCTGGTTGTTACCCGGGAGCCTCACCCTTCTTGTCGTGTGGCTGCTTGGGCTGTCTCACAGCATGGGGAGTGAATTCCCAGATGGAGCATTCCAAGCAGCACAGTTAGATGTTGACGATATCTGGAAGCCCAGCCTCTGAAGTTACAAAGCCACGTTAGCAAGTGAAGAGGAGTCTTTAGGGTTTTCTATGTAGAGGATCATGTCATCTGCAAACAGTGAGAGGTTTCCTTCTTCTTTTCCAATTTGGATTCCTTTTATTTCTTTCTCTGCTCTGATTGCTGTGGCCAAAACTTCCAGAACTATG
>SJYX01021645.1:68423-79021 GCA_006410675.1 Oreotragus oreotragus
AACTGAACTGAATGAATACTCTCCTAACTTCTGATTTAGCAGCTCTATTTTCCCTGTGTCATTCTCTCAACAGAGCAATCAAAATGTGATTTGAAAAAAAGTTTCCTTTTATGCATGAGCATTCACTATGTGTCTGATGTTACATAAATATTTTATAAATACAATTTCTTTGTCATCTTCACAGTCCAGTAGATTCTAGGGTTATGCCCCATTTTACTGTTGGGAAAAACAGAAGTTCAGGGAAGTTAACTGACTTTCCAAAGCCACACAGGTGGTAAACTGCAAGCTAAATTACACAATAAAAGAAACAATTTTTTTTATCATCCAAGATAATGGTTCCTGACCCTGGTCATATTCAAAATAACTGGGCAGTCTTTAGCCTAAGATACCAGTGCCTGGGTCTCCCTGTACAAATTTTTACTTAATTAATCCAAGTGGGGTCCAGGAAATGTTGTTTTAGTTTGTTTTAGGTTTCCTTGGATGATTTTAACATGTAGCCGGGGGAGAAGGGGATAATAGAGCATAACATAGTTGGATGGCATCACAACTCGATGAACCTGAGTTTGAGCAAGCCCCAGGAGTTGGTGATAGACAGGGAAGCCTGGCGTGCTGCAGTCCACAGGGTCACAAAGAGTCAGACACAACTAAACAACTGAACTGAACCGAGGGTTAAGAACCACTGGAATATGTCTAACAGAATGTGTTCCTGCTAAGTCGCTTCAGTCGTGTCTGACTCCATGCGACCCCACAAATGGCAGCCCATGCGACCCCACAAATGGCAGGCTCCACCATCCCTGGGATTCTTCAGGCAAGAACACTGGAGTGGGTTGTCATTTCCTTCTCCAATGCATGAAAGTGAAAAGTGAAAGTGAAGTCGCTCAGTAAGTGTCCGACTCTTCGTGATCCCATGGACTACAGCCTACCAGGCTACTCCGTCCATGGGATTTTCCAGGCAAGAGTACTGGAGTGGGTTGCCATTGCCTTCTCCGAACAGAATGTGTTAGTGGTTCTCAAACTTTAGCGTGCATCAATCACAAGAATCATCCAGAGTTTCTGATTCTGTAGGTCTGGGTGTGACCTGAGAATCTGTACTTCTAACAAGTGTTCAAGTGATGCTGCTCCTGCTGTGTTGACGCTTTGAAAATTGCTACCATATAGAAAGATTAAATGTAGATGAAACTGGCTAGATGTTCACCATACCTGTTTTCTCTTCTTGGATACACAGGTAAACTACATTTCCCAGCCTCCTTAGCATCTAGATGGGATCACATGACTAATTCTCACCAATAGCATATGAGTGGAAAGGATTTATCACTTTGGGTCTGAGGCACTTGAACAGAAAGTGAACCTTTTTCACACTGTCTTTCTCTTTTCTTGTTTGTTAGCCGAGATGCAGAGCAGCCAGTTTCTGAGACCCTATAAGATAGAAACACTGAGTCTCTAAATGACTGCATGGAACACACAAATCCCATTCCCAAGGACCCACACAGACTATCATATAATTAAACAATAAACCTTTATTGTTTCCTATAAACAGCTAAGATTTATAAGATTTTTTTTCAGCAGTTAGCCCTGACCAGATGAAAACACTGCACTAATACAACTATGACTTTGCCTGCAAGCCATGAGACTACTCTGAGCCTCAGTTTAATCATATAGGGATGAGAAATTGACTAAAATAAGCTCAAAGATCTCTTTCATCCCCAACACTTTATGATTCTATGAAAATAGTAATAATTACTAAGCAGAAACACTATTAAACACAAAGAGACATAAGAATTTCTGCTTTATTCAGCATTGTTTAAGGTACCGCCGGGATACAGAAGAGTATAGGAGACTTCCCTGGTGGCATACTGGATAAAAATCCACCTGCCAATACAGGAGACACAAGTTCGATTTTTGGTCCGAGAAGATTTCACACGCCATGGAGCAAGTAAGCCTGTATGCCACAGCTGCTGAAGCCACGTGCCTAGAGAAGCCCACAACAACAGAAGCCACAGCAATAAGAAGCCCGGACACCACAACCAGAGAAAGCCCAAGAAAGCAATGAAGACCCAGCACAGTCAAAAGTAAATAAATAAAAATTATTTTCAAAAAAAATTTTAACAGAGCATAGGGCTATTCCTTACACACCTAAACATCAAGCTAAAAAAAAATAAATTAAAAATGATAAGCCTACCTTCTGCCTGAAGTCAAAATATGATAAAAGCGAAGATTCTAATAAATTCTTGGTATGTGCTAATGACAACCCAATCTCTCTGGAGATAAAATAAGTAATGGAAACAGAGTCCTGGACTTAAATCTGACCAACAAATATAGACTAGACAATGAGAGCTATTCCAGACTTACTTCTGAACAATAAGAACTGGTTCTTGGTCTGAAGTGGGGTGTAGTTTTGAAAGAAAGCAATCAAGATCAAAATAAAGGAAGAAAATGATGAGTGTAGTATCCTTAATCATGGGGAAAAGTTTCCATTAGCTACCCACAATAAGATTTTCTAGACTTTTAAATGAATATAAATTTTATTAATCACAGCTGCCAAAGCAAACCAAAAAGCAACAACAGATACAAAAAAAAAAAAGACAAAGCAACCCAAACACAACACTAAAGATGGTCATCAAACCACAAAAGAACAAAAGAGGAAGGGAAGAAAAAAGATCTACAACAACAAACCCAAAACAATCAAGAAAATAGTAATAGGAACATACATACCTATAATCACATTAATCATTTGCATCCAGACAGCTCCTACATGTTTTTTAAGGGATAAGCACATAGATAGAATATGATAGGTGACATGACATGATATACAAAAAAAAGAATCTATCATTGTCCTCATGTAAGTAATAAATGCCATTGTAACAAATTTTCTTATCAAATCCTTCCCCTTGCCATGTTAGCATCTAATTTGTCATTAAAACCATAATGAACGTCTGAATATACAAATAAATTGCTTATGGGGATAACTGACAGAGCAAAACTGAAATTTACTTTTAAGATGGCAAGTTATAGCTATGTTTTTGTTTTTTTTCTTCTCTCAAAACTGATACCGAAACAGTGTAGATTCTACGGTAAAGTTAATCAGAATTGCAAAGAACAGTGATCACAGATAATTTACTAAAATGCCTCACGGCTTAGGCTGACAGCTCAGTATGAGAAAAGCAATTGATTTTAGGCTAATGTACATTTATAAACAGATTAAAATGATAAAATATATTTCTACAGAGACAAAAATAATTACATATTCTTGGCAAACATGTGTTGACTAGCTACCACTGTGCTAGGGAAGCAGGGTCAGTAAAACTGAGTCCTGGCCTTCAGGTTGTTCAGAAATCTCCCAGGATAGACAGAGTTGATATAATGAACTACCCTTAAGGCCATCATCACTGCTTGTCAAGGTGAATGCAATATACTCATGCTGCCTACTTTGCTTCCTTCCAATTCATTCTACCCTGCAACAAGAATAATGTTGCTAGGACAGGAAACTCTATCCAGTGCTCTGTGGTGACCTAAAGGGGAAGGAAATCCAAAAAAGAGGGGATTATATGTGTATATATAACTGATTCACTTTGCTGTACAGCAGAAACTAACACAATATAAAGCAGCTATACTCCAATAAAAATTACTTTAAAAAATAAATATTTTTTAAAAAGAATTATCTTTCTACGGATGTCTGTTCCTCCTTGGTACAGAGACTGCTTAGTCCTGGGCCTCGCAGGTTGATTTTTCTCTCCTTCGAGACTCAAGGCCTCTGTCACAACCATGCTCTGCCAACTCACAGTCAGGCGAGAAGCATGCTAGCTTGATCTCCCTCTTCATCATATTTATTGGAGCAGGAGGTACTGGAGCAGCACTGTATGCCTTGTGCCTGGCAAGACATTGCTCAATCCAGATGTCAGTTGGGACAGAAAGAATAACCGAGAATCCTGGAACAAACTAGGTCCCAATGATCAATACAAGTTCTACTCAGTGAATGCAGATGACAGTAAACTGAAGAAAGAGGGTCCAGACTTCTAAATGAAATGTTTTGCTATAAAGCTGCTTAGAACGAAGGTCTTCCAGTAGCCACTGCACAATTTTCCATGTAACCAGGAAATCTCTCTCCTAGAAATACATAAAATCATGTTGGGATTTGTACAGACTAATAAATAATCTGAGACTCTAAAAAAAAAAAAAGAATATTTTTTTCTAAAACCTGTCACTCATCAGTTAAAAACTGGCTATAGCTTCCCACTGACTCCTAAGAACAACATCCAAAAGGCTTTACCTGGCAGATAAAACCCTTCATCATCTGGCCCTCTTAACCCTCTCCATCCCAACTGCTACCCTTCAGCATAAAACCTATTAATCTCATGTTAGGTCAGGCTCTCAGGGAGGCAGATCCAAGATGGGAATAGATGTGCAAGAGACTTATTGGGGGAAAGACCTGTGAATGGTAACGGTGGCGGAGCAGGAGTAGGCAGGGAGAGACTTCGGATTTCAATGCAGGTCTGACACCTATTAGCTTTCCAGATGGCATAATGGTAAACAATCTGCCTGCCAATGCAGGAGACACGGGTTTGATCCCTGGGTCAGGAAGGTCCCCAAAGAAGGGAATGAGAATGCATTCTAGTATTCTTGCCTGGGAAATCCCATGAACAGAGGAGCCTATCAGGCTACAATCCATGGGGTTGCAAAGAGTGGAATATGACTCAGCACGCACACACACACTGACAACTATGAAAGGGCAGGAAAGAGGGTGACTAGGTGGGAAGTTTTAGACTGCAGGCAACTCTAAGAAAGTCTCAGCAATGCTGCCAGGGGGTTCTCAAGGCCAAGTTGGCCAGTAGAGGAGCCCCACATCACACAGGGATAATTGTTTATTTTGTTTGTCCTCCTATCAAATGAGAGAGAGAGGGAGGGAGGAAAGAGGAGAGGGGAGGGAAGGGAAGGAGAAGGAAGGGAATGGCAGGGGGAAAGAAGGGAGGGCAGGGAGGTGAAAGTAAGG
The DNA here is from genome assembly GCA_006410675.1 of Oreotragus oreotragus. Taxonomy (NCBI): domain Eukaryota; kingdom Metazoa; phylum Chordata; class Mammalia; order Artiodactyla; family Bovidae; genus Oreotragus; species Oreotragus oreotragus. The sequence goes on from SJYX01021645.1 coordinate 73,411, forward strand.
GAGAGAAGGGGAGAGGAGAGAGAGCAGGGAGGCATGGGGCAAGAGGAAAGAGGAAAAAGAGAGACAGAGACTGCATCTTTCTTGTTCACCATGGCACACCCAATGACTCTCTTAGTATGACATGTAATTAAAACTTAGTAAATATATACTAAATGAATGCTAGACTAAGCTTGATGGAGGCACAGAGGAAGGAGCCAATCATCATGTCTTGGGGGGAAATGGGAGTAAGTATTCATCAAGATGCTTAAAATATTAAGACTGAGTTATGACTCCTGGAAGACTCTAAATCACACAATGTGACTTCCAATCTGGTCTTCTCTGACTTCTATAGACAATGGCAGATACAAAAATAGAACAAACATAGAAGGAGGACAGGTCCACTTCCTTTTCTGAGTTCATTTCAGTTCAGTCGCTCAGTCATGTCCGACTCTTTGCGACCCCAAGGACTGTAGTACACCGGGTTTCCCTGTTTGTCACCAACTCCTGGAGTTTGCTCAAACTCATGTCCATTGAGTCGGTGATGCCATCCAACCATCTCATCCTCTGTCATCTCCTTCTCCTCCTTTTCCATTGAGTCAGTTCTTCCCATCAGGTGGCCAGAATATTAAAGTTTTAGCTTCGGCATCAGTCCTTCCAATGAATATTCAGGGTTGATTTAGGATTGACTGGTTGGATGTTCTTGCAGTCCAAGGGACTCTCAAGAGTCTTCTCCAGCACCACAGTTCAAAAGCATCAATTCTTTGGCACTCAGCTTTCTTTATAGTCCAACTCTCACATCCATACATGACTACTGGAAAAACCATAGCTTTGACTAGATGGACCTTTGTCAGCAAAGTAATGCCTCTGTGTTTTAATAACACTGTCTAGGTTTGTCATAGCTTTTCTTCCAAGGAGCAAGCATTTTTTAATTTCATGGCTGCAGTCACCATCTGCAGTGATTTGGGGGCCCAAGAAAATAAAGTCTGTCACTGTTTCCATTGTTTCTTCATCTATTTGTCATGAAGTGATGGGGACCAGATGCCATGATCTTAGTTTTCTGACTGTTGAGTTTTAAGCCAGCTTTTTCACTCTCCTCTTTCACTTTCATTAAGAGGCTCTTTAGTTCTTCTATTTCTGCCATAAGGGTGGTATCATCTGCGTATCTGAGGTTATCAATATTTCTCCCGGGAATCTTGATTCCAGCTTGTGCTTCATCCAGTCTGGCATTTCACATGACGTACTCTGCATATAAGTTAAATAAGCAGGATGACAATATACAGCCTTGACGTATATCTTTCCCAATTTGGAACCAGTCTGTTCTTCCATATCCAGTTCTAACNTATCTGAGGTTATCGATATTTCTCCTGGGAATCTTGATTCCAGCTTGTGCTTCATCCAGTCTGGCATTTCACATGACGTACTCTGCATATAAGTTAAATAAGCAGGATGACAATATACAGCCTTGACGTATATCTTTCCCAATTTGGAACCAGTCTGTTCTTCCATATCCAGTTCTAACTGTTGCTTCTTGATGAGCATACAGATTTCTTAGGAGGCAGGTAAGGTGGTCTGATATTCCCATCTCTTAATTTTCCATAGTTTGTTTTGATCCACACAGTCAAAGGCTTTGGCGTATTCAATAAAGCAGAAATAGATGTTTTTCTGGAACTCTCTTGCTTTTTCTATGATCCAACAGATGTTGGCAATTTGATCTCTGGTTCCTCTGCCTTTTCCAAATCCAGCTTGAACATCTGGAAGTTCTTGGGTTACATACTGTTGAAGCCTGGCTTGGAGAATTTTCAGCATTAATTTGCTAGCATGTGAGATGAGTGCAATTGTGTGATAGTTTGAACAGTCTTTGGCATTGCCTTTTCTGAAGAAGTAGAAATTTCTTCATATTAGAGCATAATAGCTTTACAATGTGTTGGTTTCTGCTGTACAGTGAAGTGAAGCACATATATGTGTACATATATCCCCTCTCTCTTGCTCCTTGTTCCCACCCACTCCCTGCCTCATCCCTCCTACCCCCTGCCTCATCTCACTCCTGTAGGTCATCACAGAGCACCCAGCTAAGCTCCCTGTGCTATATGGCAGGTTCCCACTAGCTATCTATTTTACACATGGTACTGTATACATGTCAGTCCTAATCTCCCAGTTCATCCCACCCCTCTTCCCCCACTGAGCCCACACGTCTGTTCTCTAGGACTGCGTCTCTATTCCTGCCCTGAAACTAGGTTCATCTGTACCATTTTTCTAGATTCTGAACAAGTGGAAAATTTTAAAGCCTTCAATTCTGAGAATCAAATCACAATTTTAGAAGTGATGCATTTGAATTTCCAAGAACTCAGAGACAATAAGGGGAAGAAGCAAAGGAGAAAACTAACAAAGAGAATGTGAAGTGCATTTAGGAGACCTTTTTGTACTTTCTTTTCATACACATTCAGTAAATGAATGATTCTGGCCAGGGGAGTTATTATTGCTTCCCATTTACCCTACTGAGAGTTCCTTCTTCATCAAAATAATCAGCAGCAATAAAATTATAAAAGCCAGTGTCTAATCTTTTCAAAGTTAGATTTATGGATTGTATCATGATCGTTAGAGACACTACTTATCTGATCAAAACAGGAAACAAATACACTTCCCAGGGACTTGTGACTCCAATAATGTATGGTCTATAGCATTATAGTTAAGAAGTTATTACAAACGCTAAGTTGCTTCCTGATTTATCAATGTATACATCAGAGCAGCAATTCCCTCTGATTCCAGCCTTGCCTAGACTCCTAAAATTAACTGCTTTAGTCCCCAATCTCACTCCACATCTGCTTTATTGTGAGGAAAATAAATGCATTCATAGCAACCCTTGAGTCAAAGAGTTCTAGAAATAAATACCGAGATGAAGATCACATAACTCCACCTCTCTGCTATTGTCCCTAATTACCCCCTCTCCCATTCCAAGCCTCCCCAGACTACAACTGCCAGCTTGCCTACAAGTCAGACATGTCACAGGAGATGGCCCCAGAAACCCAGGTCAAAGCAACCTCAGGCATAAGTGAAACGGATTGTCATATGTACCATAGGGGACCCAGAGAAGAGCCTTCAAAAATTCTTTCCCACTTGCATTTGTACTAAGGCTGAAATTCCCTTACTTCAATTTTTCTTCTAAAGGAGAAAGGCATTATCAGAAATCAAGACCTTGGATAGCAGTAGAACTCACCTGTAGTCACTCCCCCTTACCTCCAGATAAACTTCCCTAACAGTATATATCCCATGGACAGAGGAGCCTAGCGAGCTGCACTCTGTGGCGTCACAAAGAGCTGGACACAACTGGGTGACGAAGCAACAACAAACAGTATACACTTTCCTCCTGAGATACGATGGTCACTCACCTTCAGATAAGAAACAGTTTACCTGCACCACAAAGTTGGGGGAAGGAGGTCATTTCTAGATCAGTCTCTCTTGGACAGCAGAGCTTCCTGCCTGGGCGGTAGATGTTACTATCTCCTTTATACAGATTGAAGAAACAGAGCCAACCACAAACCAGTGTAGAAATGCCCCCAAATGTTAAATACCTCACTCAGACTACCTCGGAGGGGTTGCATTTCACATCAAGCTAGCAAATCAAGTGATTCCACCTGGGAAGCTCACACCCCCTCTTCTCATGCAGCCAGCTCCTTCCCCTCCTTCAGACCTTACCTTAACTGCTACATTCTCAGAGCAGCCTTTCCTGGCCACTCAATCTAAAGTTGGTCATCTCTATTTTCTCTCACATTATTATTTTTCTTCATCACATTTATTACTCCTTTGTTTGTGGTTACATTGTCTGGTTTTTGCAGTAAGACTGTAAGCTCCATGAAGGCAGAGATCATCCCTCTACTCAGTATTGAGCAATTCCATTCCTGGGTACTTATTCAAATAAAACAGAAACACTAATTGGAAAAGATATATGCACCCTATGCGCATTTCATCATTATTTGTAATTGGCCAAAATATAGAAACAACCTAAGCTTCCATCAACAGATAAATGGATAAAGTTGTGGTATATATAATGGAATAGTACTTAGCCACAAGACATAACGAAATCTTGCAGTTTGCAACAACGTTAATGGAACTTGAGAGCAATGTGTTCAGTGAAACAAGACCAAGGATGACAAACACTGTATGATTTCACTTATGAGTTAAAAACAAAAAAAAGGTCAAAGATACCAAAACAGAAGCAGAGTTAGATCCAGAGAGCAAGCAGGTGGGCGCCAGAGGAGAGGTGAGTGGAGAGAAGAGACACGAGTGAGGGAGGCTGAGAGCACACGTCCCCATTTACAGAGTAAACAGCATGAAAAGCCCAGTGTGGGCAACATGGTGGATAGCTAAGCAATATTTTTGTATGGTGACATAATTAGACTGATCATGAAATAAGTCATATCATTTTGAAATGTACAGAAAAAATTCAGTATGTTGGGTAACAAGAATGAACACAGTGTTGTAAGTCAATTATAAAACTCAAACAAATAAACATACAAGCTCAAAGAAAAAGAGGTCATATTTGTGGTTAGCAGAAGTGGAGTGGTGGAGAAAGGGGAACTGGATGAAGGTGGCCAAACTTCCGGTTACAAGGTGAGTAAGTACGAGATTAACACTGCTGTACGTTATCTTAGAATGTTATCCAGAAAGTAAATTCTGAGTTCTGATCACAAACACATTTTTTTTCCATTTCTTTAATTTTGTATCTATATGAGGAGATGGATGCTATCCAAACTTATTGTGCTACTTCATGATGTTTGTAAGTCAGACCACTATGCCATACACTTCACATCCACACAGTGCTGAATGTCAGTTATATCTCGAAATGTAAATGTAAGACTGAATTTTAGAAAATTGAGGCATTGACTATCATACTTTCCCAGGTGACTTACACAGTGGCTTTGTAGACCATGCTGGGAAACAGATTCTAGATTTTTGTGAGCAGTGTCAGCCTCTCTGAAAGAAGCACGTTGTGTGTTTCTACAAGATTCTTTTTGGAGGAGTGGAATACTTTTATAGGATGTAGAGGGTATCATAGGTAGTTCCAGGAATCTTGATTCTGTGGTCTAGACTGAATCCCTCCTTGAACATCCACAGCACCAATACTGTTGGTTGTTTGCTTTAAAAGTAGAGGAGACCTGAGGTTTACTGACCACACAAACTGCTGCTGCTGCTGCTAAGTCGCTTCAGCCGTGTCCGACTCTGTGTGATCCCCTAGACGGCAGCCCACCAGGCTCCTCCAAGGCAAAAACACTGGAGTGGGTTGCCATTGCCTTCTCCCGACCACACAAACAATAGTAGCTTATTAAATATATACAGAAAACACATGTATATAAATACTTATTGATATTAAAGACATATATACACCAAACAAAAATAGGCAACTTGAAACAAACAGGAAATAAGGGTCGTATGTCATACCATAAGCACAGGAGTGAGGCACCTGAGACTCGCAGTGGGTGATTCTAAGTAGAGGCCTGTCTAGTGTCTTTTTCTTCTTATTGGAGTGTGACTGCTTTACAGTATTGTGCTAATTTCTGCTGCACAGCAAAGTGAAGCAGCCATGTGTATACACATGCACCCTGCCTTGGGCCTCCCCCCCCCCGACCCCCACCCA
>SJYX01021645.1:79378-102970 GCA_006410675.1 Oreotragus oreotragus
GTGTGTATCTCGGTCCTAATCTCCCCATGTTTTCCACCCGCCCCTTGCCCTTCTGTGTCCACCTGTCTCTTCTCTACATCTGCGTCCCTATTCCTGCCCTGTAAACAGGTTCCTCTGTACCACTTTCCTAGATTCTGTACATATGTGTTAATATACAATATTTGTTTTCAGACTACTTTGCAACGAAGCAGGAACCCTTCATTTCTGGTGAGGTTTCCCGATAAGAGCGGCAGCCCTCTGGCCTATCTGGGATGATGTCAAGGAGAGAATGTTACATAAACACAAACCAGGAGGGATTTCAGTTCAGACATCTCTGTGCTGCCCAGTGATCAGGCCAAACCATTTTACCCTCGGGGATAAACACAATACGCAGAGAATGGTTGCAGAGTGTAGAAAAGCTCAAATTCTTAGCCCTTCATTTGTTCATTTTAACTTTTAATGTGCATGGCTAAATTCTGACATACTCTCAAGATCGCTACATCCCATAGCTATCAAACAACAGCAAGCAATCTATGACTAACCATTTTATGGGAAATAACTCATGGAATATCAAAAGTCATGTTTGATTCTTGGCATGCTTGTGTTCATTTGCTTTTTTCTGAGGTCTTGCATCAAGAAACTTTGTAAGGTGAATTTTCACATTGCAGCAAGATTGTTGGAGGTGACATGGAGAGACAGTTGAGTCCAGATAAATCACTGGGCCAGGTTTTATTATTCATGACCTGAGAAACTCAGCTAAGGAAATATGCATTTCTAAATATTGAGGCTGCTGATATTAAAGGATCAGTTCAGTTTAGTCTCTCAGTTGTGTATGCATCTTTGCAACCTCATGGACTGCAGCATGCCAGGCCTCCCTGTCCTTCACCAAACCCCAGAGTTCACTCAAACACACATCCATCTCTTCACTGATACCATCCGACCATCTCATTCTCTGTCATCCCCTTCTCCTCCTGTCAATCTTTCCCAGCATCATGGTCTTTGCAAACGAGTCAGTTCTTCACATCAGGTGGCTGAAGCATTGGAATTTCAGCTTCAGCATCAAAGCAGAATAAAAATACAGCAATGGTTATCATCTAGCAGAAGGAGCGTTATAAAGCTGCCATGATTGGAATGAAGCAGTTGTTGAATGTTAGGCCAGAGATAGATAACCAAAGATCAGAGCATACTTAAGAACACCACCATGAAGTGTTAATCTGAAGACCCATTAGAAGCCAAAATTATTGAAAGACCCAAATTAGTTTCATGAGAACCAGAGAAGATGACGTAGGTTTCAAAGGGTTTTCCCTCTTCTCTCTGGACATGGAAGATTCTAGAATGAATGGATCATTTACTCATTCTTTTGGTTTTTACATCAATACCTCCAAAGAGACAGATATGTAAAATAAACATGTAAAAGACTATGAGGCCGTGGGGATGCCCTTCCTCTCTTCAGTGCTGGGGTCATGTGACTCACTAACATGCCCCACTCAGGACCACGTTTAGCACCACCCCCAACCACAGTTGCTCACTCATTATAACCCACTAGAAGACAGGACAACTAAGAAAATATTGCCTGGTCCCACATCATGACCATTTTTATTGCTACTCAGCCCATTTACCCTCCCCGTCCAGTCACCATTCAGCCATTCCTGGTTTCACCAAGTTATTACTCATTAAAAAGCCTCCTTGATTAAACCAATCTGCCAGCTCAGACACAGAAAAGAGGTTGGTGGTTGCCAGAGACAACAGGTGGGGGTGGGGAAAATGGATAAAAGTTGTCAAAAAGATTAAAACTTCCCCTGATAAGATTCATAAGTTCTGGTGATGTCATGTACAGCACGGTAACTATTGTTAACAATACTGTGTTGTATTTTTGAAAGCTGCCAAGAATCAACCTTAAAAGTTCTCATCGCAAGAAAAAAAAAAGCTTAACTATGTGAGGTGATTGAGGTTCACTTATTGCGGTGATCATTTTGCAATATATATACATATATCAAATCATTATGTTATATGCTCTGGACTCGTACAATGTTATATGTCACTTAAGTCTCAGTAAACCTGGACAAACAAAACAGAAATAATACGTCTGCTTTGAGGCTGCTGGCTCTGAGCTGAACTGCCCTCCTCCCTTGTAGTCACCCGCTGGTTTTCCACTCTCACCTCACTCACTGAGGACCCTACGAGAAACACCCAGGGTCAGCCCTCTTCCTGGAGCTTTTATGTGGATATTTACCTTTGCTTCTGCCACAGCCAGCCTCCCATGGTTGCACTAAGGACCTTATCTTCAAGGTGAAACAGTCCAGCTTCCTCACTCACTAACTGAAATCTGAGACCTCCTCAGTGACTAGCTGCCTTCCCTGTTCAACCACTGCTGATGGCAATTGTTCCTTTCTTTCTACCTGTTCATTAATCTCTCTCGGTGTTCAGCCTCTCCTCTCACTGGCTCAAATTCCACAGCGTGTCCGTTTATTCATTTTCTTGCAAATATTTGCCTCTCTTCTATCGTATCTCCCTAGAAAAAAATTCTCCTGTTAAATCCTCTTCTCATACCACACTTCACAGTCTCACCAAATAATGCTATCCACTCCCAACAGAGACGCAGACGTAGAGAATGGAATTGTGGACACAGCGGGGAAGAACAGCATGAGACAGGTGGAGAGAGTAGCCATGTGCACACCACCATGTGTCAAACAGGAAGCTCAGTGGCTCAGACAGTTAAGCATCTGTCTATAATGCAGGAGACCTGGGTTCGATCCCTGGGTCGGGAAGATCCCCTGGAGAAGGAAATGGCAACCCACTCCAGTATTCTTGCCTGGAACATCCCATGGACAGAGGAGCCTGGTAGGCTACAGTCCATGGGGTCACAAAGAGTCAGACATGACTGGGAGATTTCACTTCCTTCATATATACATACATATATATATATACATATATATATATAGAGAGAGAGATTTATGGCTGATTCACACTGTTGTGTGGCAGAACCCAACGCAATATTGCAAAGCAATTACTCCCCAATTAAAAATTTAAAAAGAAAAAATACTATCAGTATTATCCAGTCTCACAGCTTTAAATACCATCTCTGTGCTGACAACCCACCCCCTGCTCCCTCCCGCATTCTGAACACGTATGCTAACTCTCTGCTTGACCCCTCTCACTGGATATCTCACAAGCCCCTCAGATGCACCCTTACTCAGAACTGAGAAACATCCTGAGATGTGGGTCTTTCAGTTTGAAAACCAGGGAAATTCTAGGCAAATTTACAGGATCAGTTATTTTAATCTCCAACAGCTAGAAGAATCCTCAGCACATGCTCATAAGTTAAATGAAAGGAGGAGCTTCTTGTTCTAGACCACGTGAACACAGCCCCGTCTCTTGTCTTGCAAGTCTTTCTTGGCCGTTTCCACCCTCTCTCTTTCCAACTCCGTCATTAGGCCTTCCCCCCTCTGGTTCCATAATACTGTGGATAGAGCTATATTTTAGCACTTATGACATTGCATTGCCCTTGTAATTGTGCTTTTATAGATCTATCTTCCCACTGGACTTTGAACTCCTTACTGATTAAGACAATGAGTTTCTAATCTTTCTGTATGTGATAACTGTTACAGTGCCTGGTACAAGACCAACACTGATAAACATATGAAGAAAGAAAGGAGAAAGAAAAGAAAAATGCAATGAAATGAAAAGAAAGGCTGGAGGAAGGAAGGAAAAGAGAAAGAAGGAGAGAGGTAACAAAGCAGGAAGGGACTCTCCGGTTACGTGATACAGTGACTTAGCCATATGTAGCTTACTTCTGCTAATGAAGCCTGGTGGTGTAATTCCTCTAACTGGAAGTGTCAAGCAAGGGGGCAAGCTAAGGAAACAGAAGTTTGGGATAAAAGCTTTCTATATATATATATAGAGAGAGAGATTTATGGCTGATTCACACTGTTGTGTGGCAGAACCCAACGCAATATTGCAAAGCAATTACTCCCCAATTAAAAATTTAAAAAGAAAAAATACTATCAGTATTATCCAGTCTCACAGCTTTAAATACCATCTCTGTGCTGACAACCCACCCCCTGCTCCCTCCCGCATTCTGAACATGTATGCTAACTCTCTGCTTGACCCCTCTCACTGGATATCTCACAAGCCCCTCAGATGCACCCTTACTCAGAACTGAGAAACATCCTGAGATGTGGGTCTTTCAGTTTGAAAACCAGGGAAATTCTAGGCAAATTTACAGGATCAGTTATTTTAATCTCCAACAGCTAGAAGAATCCTCAGCACATGCTCATAAGTTAAATGAAAGGAGGAGCTTCTTGTTCTAGACCACGTGAACACAGCCCCGTCTCTCGTCTTGCAAGTCTTTCTTGGCCGTTTCCACCCTCTCTCTTTCCAACTCCGTCATTAGGCCTTCCCCCCTCTGGTTCCATAATACTGTGGATAGAGCTATATTTTAGCACTTATGACATTGCATTGCCCTTGTAATTGTGCTTTTATAGATCTATCTTCCCACTGGACTTTGAACTCCTTACTGATTAAGACAATGAGTTTCTAATCTTTCTGTATGTGATAACTGTTACAGTGCCTGGTACAAGACCAACACTGATAAACATATGAAGAAAGAAAGGAGAAAGAAAAGAAAAATGCAATGAAATGAAAAGAAAGGCTGGAGGAAGGAAGGAAAAGAGAAAGAAGGAGAGAGGTAACAAAGCAGGAAGGGACTCTCCGGTTACGTGATACAGTGACGTAGCCATATGTAGCTTACTTCTGCTAACGAAGCCTGGTGGTGTAATTCCTCTAACTGGAAGTGTCAAGCAAGGGGGCAAGCTAAGGAAACAGAAGTTTGGGATAAAAGCTTTCTAATTCACCCTAAATAATTGTCATCTTCTGTGTTTATATGTGTTTCCAGACCTGTATAGGAGCGTTTTTCTTTGTTCCAACATGCTTAATCCTAAAAAGGTAGTTTAGTGACATGGGCTTGGGAATTGCTGGCTCAGAGTGTGTGGCCTGAAGGCAACTGTTCCTATGACCTCTCCTGTTTCCCATGCCCTCCATGAAATAACAATCTTAGTGCATGTGTACTAAGTGACTTCAGTCATGTCTGACCCTGTGTCAGTGGGATTCTCCAGGCAAGAACACTGGAGTGGGTTGCCATGCCCTCCTCCAGGGGATCTTCCCGACCCAGGGATTGAACCAGCAGCCTTCTGTCTCTTGGTAGGCTTTTTTTTTTTTTAACCACTGGAGTCACCTGGGAAGCCCAATCTTGAATTCTAATATCAATCTGACTACTTATTGACCTTGTAACCTAGGTCTGAATTATCTGCCTGGTACAAAATCAGTTTTTGTATCTATAAAATGAAGATATAGGATTGTGCATTCTTGTCAAATTCTGAAAGTCCTATGAATTTGCAGGACTATTTTGCTTTTGTATGGTTCCCTATATCAGCCTATGTACTTTTGTTTACATGAGTTAATGTGAGTGTTAAGGACCTTCCAAGGTATATCAACCAGAATACTCTAGAAATGGAGAGAGAAATGAAAGAAAATGGAGAAATTTATGTAATGTAACTAAGTAGATGGAGACAGTTAGTGAATTTTTTTTAGGATTCATTTTTTTGGACTGAGCATACAAATTATTCACCAGAGAGCACTGGGTTGGAAAGGTTCAGAATCCATGGATCAAAACACGAGCGCCCCTTTCAATCCCAGGTGCTTGTCTCATAAGGCCGGATCATGAAGTGTCTGCGGTCTGTATGGTTGCCTAGCTATAGCAGGTGTCATAAATTAGACTCTTCAGCTTCTTTGAGGTAAAAAGAAGGCATGCAATTTCTTAAATAGTGGCCAAAGAAATTATAAAAAGGGTGGAACTGCTGAGCCTGTGAGGAAAATTACAGAGAAGAGGGCAGCATGAGCAGCTAATCCCGTATATCTCCAGAAAGCACGTGTGCCACTTTTCAGAAGCCAGAGATGTCAGTTGCAGCTGACATTTATGAAACCATGTCTCAAAACCATCTTTGTCATGAATAGAGGAGACAGTGAGACAGTTTCATGCGGTCACATGAGTGCAAGCCCAGGCACGTACACACGCGCTCTAGACTCATGCTTTCTAGAACTCCTCCCAGGGAATTCTAACATGAATTCATGTTTATAAATCTTTGCTTGTAAACCTGCTTGATGTTTATGTACATTGCTAACTTCACTCTTTTCTTAGATCTAAATAAACATTTTAAAAAGAGGAACACAGAAGATAACGCCATATCTATATTTTCATATCTATATCAAACTATGAATATTGTTCCTAAGTAAGTGATGAGATTACTCATGCGTTTCTTGAAAATAATTAAAACCTGTTTGATTACATGTCCAGAAGGGCCAGTCTCTACCTGCCATGCTCCCCTTCCCATTTTCCCGTGGTATTTGATGAAACAGAGAGGAGGCTCAGGTAGGGTATTAAGAGTAGTGAACTCAACCAGCAGGTTACATCGAGTAACCTGCCTGTAGCATCAGCCAGTTCCCTAGGCAAAGATCTGTGGTAACTACTAGATTATACGGAATTTGAAAGGGTTCTTATAGGAACCCTTATGGAAACCCAACAGGAAACAGGAAACCCTGTTGCCAAAACAATAGAAAAGATTGGCTACTGGTCTGGCAGATGGTGACAGGAGATGCAGGAAATTTGTGGGAAATTAAACGGTGAGAATCTGAGCTAAAGCTCTGCAGGGCAGGTGCAGAGAAGGTCTCGGATACAAGACTGGTGACTGATTTGAAGTGAAAATTGGGGGGAGAGGAAGGCACTCAGGGTGATGCCCAGATTTTCATGTTGGGAAGAGTTGGTGAGGGCACTCCTGAGATTAAAATTCAGGGCTCAAGATGATGAGCTCAGATCTCACCATGTTAAGCTGAAGACTTTGAAGAAGTTAAGAGAGGTCCCATTTCCTCTGGATTGCTGATGACAGACTTCAGGACGGAGATCCGGACTAGAGATGTGTACTTCAGAGTCACCGGCATGTAGGTGGGGGTGGGCGTCAGAGAATAAGAGGAGAAGGACCGTCCGTGTGATGGTGACACGCTGTATGCATTTTCTCAAGCCACGAAGTGTCCTGAGTGTGGGTGAGCTTCCCCAAGCACCAGCATCTCTTTACGTTTTAGGAGATTCTGACTCAGGCTGTTGCTACCATGTTATTTACAAATGTAGTCAGTGCTTAATAAACACTTATAAACTCCATGACCTCATGCTTTTATAAACCTATTCGATCAAGAGAAAAAAATATGTGACTTCTCTATAAAGATTTCTATGAACTATGAGCATGTTGTTATGAAAAAAACTGGGAATTAGAACCTCCAGGATGTGTTCTGATTTTTTCCAGTAACTGGTGTGTGACCATGGGAAAACCCCTTCCCGTCTCTAACTCACAGTCTCTGAAGCTGTAAAATTATGGGTAAGACCCTTCCAGTTGTGATATGTTGTACTGTGTACAGCTTTTAAAAGAGGAGTACTGTATATCTCTCACTAGACTGATCAGTTCCAACTAACATCTATCTATCTCTATAAAATATTATCTACATATAGCCCTTTAAAAATGCCCAATGTGAAGAACTTCTCCTAACCAGAAAAGTCTGCCTAGTAAAGGAGGATTTAGTCTCTGTGTCTAGTAATTTTCTCAGGAGGAGAATTTAATTGTCATGTGGGTTCTAAACATGACGATAGACTAGAATCGGCTTTATACCTCAGATAAACAGTGATCCCAAAATAGCAAGTCTGTATAACTAAAGAAAAGGGAATGCACTGAGAATGGGAAAGAACCACCCACTGCAAAGAGCTGCCGGGAAAATAACTTGGGGAAGAACCTGCAGCTCATACGCACTTCATTCACTGATGCTTGTTTGTTTGTTTGCTTGGGGAAAAAATAGTCCTGCAGAGGATTTTGTACACCTAATAATAGAGCCAGAAGGCTTGCAGCAGTGTTTCTTTAAATATCCTTAATTTCCTGTCTCTTTACAATGAAAAAGGGACCGAAGGTAGAATGTATTGTTAATTATTCATTTTTACTTAGAGATTAGAAACTGTCTGGTACACAGCTAAGAAATGTTTGTCTTTTATGTTTAATTATGGTGTATCCCTAAAATGATTCACTAGTTCAGTTAAAAAAAAAAAGTTACTCAAAAAACCTCAACCAACAGCAGTTTTTTAAAATTAATATTCAGTGTATTTGAAAAGGTATAAGTGAGTATGGTTAAAAAGATGTCAATGGTATTTTAAGTAGTCATTTTTAAAATATCAAAATGGACATTTTCCTGTACTCTACAAGGAAAAGCTTTTTTTTTTTCTGACCCAAAGTAAAATGTCATTGAAATCCTTGCTGCTGCTGCTGCTAAGTCACTTCAGTGTGACCCCATAGATGGCAGCCCACCAGGCTCCCCCATCCCTGGGATTCTCCAGGAAAGAACACTGGAGTGGGTTGCCATTTCCTTCTCCAATGCATGAAAGAGAAGAGTGAAAGTGAAGTTGCTCAGTCTGTCCGACTGTTAGCGACCCCATGGACTGCAGCCTACTCCGTCCATTGGATTTTCCAGGCAAGAGTACAGTGAGATTTAATTCAATTCCACTTAATTTCCACTGGGATTTTATAACAGTCTAGAAGCTAGTGTAACTTCTAGTACATTAAGAAAGTAAGAAAATGTATGAAGAAAGTAAGATAAACATTTGTGTTTGATTTATCCAATTAATTTTATTAACCTCTAATCTGTTCCTGAAACATAATAAAGTGGCCCAAGTAATGAGCTGGGAGTCAAAAACAACACAACAACAACAAAAAAGCCAGTTCCACATTTAACATGTTTGGGGCAGAAAGTGGGTGAACAAAGTCCTTACTGAAGGGCTACCCAGAGTCCTTAGATTCTAATGTGCATTTCCAATCTTCAAAGAGAGTTTTCAAATTCAGATTACTTTGGCTTGTATCCCTTCCCCCAACTATTTCCTGTAACTAATGAGCCTCAGAACACTTGCTGCTCCCCAGCTTGGGAAGTCCAGCCTTGCACAGCACATCAGGGCCGTCCTCTGAAGTTGATTTTTCTGAGTTGGTTTTGGTACGATGTAAGTCCCAAAATACAGATCTTTAAAATATTTTGTATGTGGCTGCTTTTTGTAACGATACCACTGCGAACGCTGTGCGCGGTCAGGTCTCCTTCATGGGGACTCATGGCAGAAATTCCTCTGAATTCTCAGCCCAAGAAACACCACTCTTCACCTTGGAGCCACTTGCGCGTGTCCTCGGGTTCCAGTGGATCAGCTTTCCCCTTAGCCATTAGCTCCTGATTAGAGCCAAGCTGTGTCTTGCCTTTAAGAAATGTACAGGAAGGACCTGGTACCATTTGTTTTCAACTTAACCCCATTCCTGACTTCTCCCTTTATTTCCATAATCACAAAATTCTCATTCGATTGGCTCTAGTCACACTGTATTCCTTTGTGAAACCTGTTTTGTGTCCTTTCTGGGCAAAGAAGGAAGGGGCAAAGGGGAGGGGATAAGAGAGGGAGCAGAAGAGAGCAGAAGGGAAGGAAAAATGTCCACCCTGAGACCATCTGCCTTGCGAGTCTGGTGGATTCCTCCTTCCGACGAACAATCAAAAAGTGACCAAGAAGTTTTTTCAAACAGGTAGTTTTCAGGAAACTTCTGGCATGTGGAAATTTCTTTCAAGTGTATCAAGGAACCGGAGAAGGCAATGGCACCCCACTCCAGTGCTCTTGCCTGGAAAATCCCATGGACAGAGGAGCCTGGAAGGCTGCAGTCTATGGGGTCACGAAGAGTCGGACATGACTGAGCAACAGTTTCACCCTTCACTTTCATGCATTGGAGAAGGAAATGGCAGCCCACTCCAGTGTTCTTGCCTGGAGAATCCCAGGGACGTGGAGCCTGGTGGGCTGCCATTGGACTCATGGGGTCGCTAAGAGTCGGACACGACTGAAGCGACTTAGCAGCAGCAGCAGGATCAAGGAACATGAAATAGATGAGACTGAAGTGTAAAGAGAGGTGGGAAGCAAAGCCCATGGACAGTAGAAAAAGATAGCTTTGAAATAGGGCGAATCCAAGATGGATTCTGCAGCAAGGGCCCCGAAGAGAGTGTGGTCAAAAAGGAGCGCAGGAGACTGGGAGGGGGACGCTGGCCTGGCTACAAGACAGCACGATTTTGGCAGAACAAGAAATGGGGCCGAGGCAACTGAGAAAAAGGTGACCGGTGAAAGCACGGTCCCGGGATCAGAGTTCAGTGCAGTCAGGATAGCCAAAGGGGAAAGAGTTAGCATGCCAGGCAGCAGCGTTTCACCAGCACCGCGCCTTGCTGGTAGGTAACTTGGTTTCACCCGCGCGCGCATCTAACTTGTCATTCCACTGCTGCTGTGCCACCCCTTAGCATCACCACCAGCTTCCCTACTGAAGTGAGCAATGAGCAGCATCACTCCTTTAAACTGCAATTACCTAGGCGTTCACCCAACTTCACTCCTATACTGAGCTGAGGGAGAGATACATAAGCCTGGTAAAGTTTAGCTTTAGAAAGAACTTAGTCACACAAACAAGAGACCAAAGAGATGAGATAAACGGATTTAAAGCTCCACTAGAAGGGATCTAAGTGGTCATCTAAACCAAACTCCTCAAATCTTTCTGAGGAAATTGAGAGCACCCCCAGACAAGTGACTTGACGTGTACTCAATTTATAAACTGCAGGTCAAGCTGCCACTTGGGCCAGAGGCTGAGGCCCCAGCGTGAGGAAGGCCTGTGTCTGGCAGAGCCAGTGTGAGACCAAGAGACCGCCCTCAGAGCCGCCGGGATACTCAAGAGTTTAGCGGGACCTTTGAGCACACCCTGAGATAGCGAGGAGCCGGGCGACAAGCACAGACTGTGGCCCTGAAACGGATTAATAAGGGGCCTAGGGATTTGACCCATGACCTTCCAGCACAATGCTCTGCAGGTCCGGTGGGGGGTGATACATTTCATGGAAAGCCACAATCATGGGACCAAGTGACAGCCCTTATCAAGCTGGAGTATTGTTTTTGACAATTCATTTTCCTACGACTACCCTTTCAACCACCTAAGGTTGCATTTATGACAAGAATTTGTAAAGAATTTATCCTCCAAGTATTAACAGTAATGGCAGCATTTGTCTCGGTAGTCTACGATCACAGTGGTCTCAGCTTCAACTATTTCTAAAGTTCTTTTATCCCTCTGCCCACTGCCATGTGATCCAAACCCAGGTGACCCCAGAGTGACTGCCAGAGATTGCACAGATGTATAAAACAAAGGACAACAGAATAGCTCTGGAATGGACTCAGCTGTACACCATGTGATGCCGCCTTAAAGTCAGAATAACCTGCATTATAGCTGGAATAAATATATACCGTTCCGTTTTTGCTTTCCTTATTTGGCAGCTCCCCTATCATCCCTTTCAACCACCTAAGGTTGCATTTATGACAAGAATTTGTAAAGAATTTATCCTCCAAGTATTAACAGTAATGGCAGCATTTGTCTCGGTAGTCTACGATCACAGTGGTCTCAGCTTCAACTATTTCTAAAGTTCTTTTATCCCTCTGCCCACTGCCATGTGATCCAAACCCAGGTGACCCCAGAGTGACTGCCAGAGATTGCACAGATGTATAAAACAAAGGACAACAGAATAGCTCTGGAATGGACTCAGCTGTACACCATGTGATGCCGCCTTAAAGTCAGAATAACCTGCATTATAGCTGGAATAAATATATACCGTTCCGTTTTTGCTTTCCTTATTTGGCAGCTCCCCTATCAGACCTCACCGTTTTAATTTTGCTTTTTGTTTACTACCTTCCATTCATTCACATGTGCATCTGAGAAGACAGTTCTTCCAGCTTTGGACAATAACTGCTTTTAGAAACTGTAAAGTAGTTGCAAGAGAAAGGTTGCCCAAGGTTCAGAATTAAAAAAAAAAAAAAATGGAGCATGTGTATTATGTGGCCAGTGGCTTCACTCTAACTTGCTTATGAGACTAAAACCGTTCCTCACTGCTCTAACAAGCTGAAGAATCATCTGAGGGGAAAGGCGACGGATGCTGAGTTGTCATGTCAAAGGAAGCAGCATTTTTCTAGCAGCTTCCATGTGTGTTTAAGCCTTCCACTGTTAGAGATTTGAGGCTGAGTGATGTACATTATGCTCATAACTGATGTGGCTGGAGAGCTGGTATTGAATTCATAGCATCAGCAGGACAGAAAGTGTGGTGTATTTTTATCCATATCAATAAAAGAATGACCTATTCTTGTTCCACAGAAAATGGAAACTGGAAGTCAAACACCCTTCGTATTCCAAAATAGAGCCTCCAATATTTTGCAATTTTCGTTTGAATTGTTAGGAGGCTTGGAGTTATTACTTAATCTATCTTCCAATACACTGTTTAATATAGCACGGAATAAATGATGCAAGTTGTCAATGGATGAGTAATCAAGTAATAGCTCTGGTAGCAATTGATTTATTTTTCTTCAATAAAGTTGCATAAACAAAACAAACAAAAAAAAAAAGCGGGTCAAGGCAACGTGAACAAACAAACAGACAAAAGCCCCATAAAACACAGGGGGCAACAAAGGGGGTGAGATGGTTGGAGAGCAGCACTGAGTCTATAGACGTGAGTTTGCACAGACTCCAGGAAATAGTGAAGGACAGGGAAGCCTGGCACCCTGTAGTCCATGAGGCCGTAAGGAGTGGGACACAGTTTAGCAACGGAACAGGGTGAGACCCGGGTCTCCTGAGGAGGTCTGCAAGGCCCACCCTGATGAAGTCCTGCACTTGGCCCAGCCTCACCGCTAAGCCCTGTCTCCCTGCTGCTTTCCATCAGTTTCCCTGGGACCCTGCCCAGCAGCAGCAGCAGCAGGGGGGCCCTAAGTGATGGATGGGTGCTGGGTGTCACTTTGATGCCTTGTCTTGACGCATATCCTTGATCTCTATGATGTCCTCCCGTGGTCTTCTTCATCCCTCTGCTAGTTAACTCCATCTCAGTCTTTGAGGCTCAGTCTGAGCTCCATTTTATTTCTGAAAGTCTGCCCCCTGACCTGACTCCATCATCCTCTGTGCATAATGTTTGAGAACAAAGTCAAATTGCTTGTATTTGAATCCTATCACTATGTCTTATTGTCCCTTATGACCTTATGAAGCAAGTTCCTCTTTGCTTCAGTCTCGACATCTGTGAAATGAGAATAATAATATATCCACCTCTAAAAGTATACGGCTATACATGAACAGAGCTTGTACCAACAAAGTTTTTAGAACCCTCCCTGGTACGTGGGCTTCCCCAGTGGCTCAGTTGGTACAGAAGCTGCCTGCAATTCAGGAGACGTGGATTCGATCCGTGGCTCAGGAAGATCCCCTGGAGGAGGGAACAGCAACCCACTCCAGTATTCTTGCCTGGAGACGCCCGTGCACAGAGGAGCCTGGCAGGCTGCAGTCCACGGGGTCCCAAAGAGTCAGACAGTGCTGAAGCGAGGGCACACACGCACGCACCTGGTATAAAGTGAAGCAGTCCAGAAATGCTAGCTACTGCTCTGAAACCTCCTTTACTGATCTGACCAAAACATTCACCAGTTCCTTGAGGGTAGAGAGAATGACTAAATCATCTCTGTCTCCGCCCCTAGTATGGTACCTGTCACATGGAAGGTGCTCAGAAAGTGTTTCATAAATAAATAGATGGATTACTAAAGGCTAAATGTGTTATTGTCATTCAGTTTGCAGAAAAGACTTAGAGTAAGACTTACATTTCAAAAATGGTGATAAAATGGAGTAGTTAAGTAGGTCAATTACATTTTGAGGCAGGCAGATCTGGTCTTTTACTGGATTGATGAAGATTTCTAAGATACTCTTTTTCACATAACTAAGTGAGGTGAAGGTCGCTCAGTCATGTCTGACTCTTTGTGACCCCATGGACTACACAATTCATGGAATTCTCCAGGCCAGAACACTGGAGTGGGTAGCTTTTCCCTTCTCCAGGGGAATCTTCCCGACCCAGGTATTGAGAGGGTAACAGTCAGGAAGGCCAGGGGTCTCCAAACGGAGGAAATAGCCTCCAAGTGTCAGACATTTTCTCTCTCTTAAGCGGCAGGAGGAAACAAACTAGCCATATTTTTTCCTTCTCTATACAAATTTAAAAGGAGGTTTCTCTTAAAATTCTGTGTTGCCATAATGACACCTGGTTTCACCTGAAGTTAACCAATGCCTTTTTCTTATGGAAATGTTTATCTTAAGCTATGCTAATGTACTATGCATTTACCCCAAACTCTGTCTTCAGGTTGATTCCACTTCTTGGCTCAGAACCTACTTGACAAACCAATATATTATACTCAGATATTGTTCCTCTGATCTATGTAAATGAAACAATTTGTATGGTGATCTGCCCTTCTTCAAAATTCAAGTTAATCATTTTATGGCCCAGGATGAACCATTTGGAGCCAAGATTATCCCAAAATACATCTTATGGGTGAGGGGTCTGGTGCCATTCTAAGTTTTGAGACATTCCTTTCTTTTATTGGAGAAGGAAATGGTAAACCACTCCAGTATTCTTGCCTGGAGAATCCCATGGACGGAGAAGCCTGGTAGGCTACAGTCCATGGAGTCGCAAAGAGTCGGACACGACTGAGCGACTTCACTTTCACTTTCTTTCATTAACAGACTGCTGGTGACTATATAACATCCAGCTAAAGACTAGCAGGGGGGTACTCTTTCTGCCCCCTTCTGATGCCTATGTCAGAAGCTTTCTCTATCTCCTTTATACTTTAATAAAACTTTGTTACACAAAAGCTCTGAGCCATCAAGCCTCATCTCTGGCCCAGGAATGAATTCTTCCCCTCCGGGGGCCAAGAATCCTGGCGTCGTAATTCAAAAACAACCTTTCAATATCAAACCCAGGTCTTCCTCATTGCAAGTGGATTCTTTACCAGCTGAGCCACCAGGAAAGCCCTTATATAACCTTTAGTTTTTACTAGAATCCAGTTTCTCAGTCTAACAAAACAGGATAGAAACCTAAACCATTTACTCATTATATCAGAATGGGCATGTTGCCTCCTTTAACTTTATGCCTAATAATTTTATATAAAATCTCTCATATCATTGGCATTGCTATTTTATTAATATTATCTTTTGATATTTTTGATAAATTATCCATTTGATTAATATAATTATATTGTTAATATGTTAATTTAGCATTAATATTAAATATTCAAAGACAACTTGAAAAAGATATGTTTTAAATAGAACTAGTTCCAAAATCAAGCAGGAATCTCCCTGTTCCTCTGTATAAACATTCATATTCACGTAAAATCTTTCCCACCTCCTCTCACTGACTGATCTGAATGGATATTTATTAGCAGGAATGAAAGAAAGAATTATGAGCAGCATTTGTCACTAACTACTCTTGTGACAGGAGAGACAATGCGAATAATATATGGTTGTGTTCCATCTTCATTTAAATGAGAAAAAAAAATAGTTTCTCTAATCTGTTGCAGCTTTGACACGATCTCATGAATGAACTTTTGTCCTCCCCTGGCTGTTGTTTGGTTCATACATATGCAGGCTGGAGCTTTTGTAATCAAATATAGGAAGTCAACAGGACTCAGTGACTTCACTTTCAGTTTTCACTTTCATGCATTGGAGAAGGAAATAACAACCCACTCCAATGTTCTTGCCTGGAGAATCCCAGGGAAGGGGGAGCATGGTAGGCTGCCATCTAACGGGTCGCACAGAGTCAGACAGGACTGAAGCGACTTAGCAGCAGCAGCAGTGACCATGAAGATTAATGCTAGTGGGCGGACTGGAGTCGGTCAACACTGGCAAAGAACAAAAGACTACACCAGTTCAGTTCAGTTCAGTCGCTCAGTCGTGCCCGACTCCTTGCGACCCCATGAATCGCAGCACGCCAGGCCTCCCTGTCCATCACCAACACCCGGAGTTCACTCATACTCACGTCCATCAAGTCTGTGATGCCATCCTGCCATCTCATCCTCTGCCGTCCCCTTCTCCTCCTGCCCCCAATCCCTCCCAGCATCAGAGTATTTTCCAATGAGTCAACTCTTTGCCTGAGGTGGCCAAAGTACTGGAGTTTCAGCTTTAGCATCAATCCTTCCAAGGAAATCCCAGGGTTGATCTCCTTCAGAATGAACAGGTTGGATCTCCTTGCAGTCTAAGGGACTTTTGTTAGGACCAAATTGCAGCCAATAAAGATTGGCCAATTAGTAAATATCAGGAAACCCCTGCAGCTAATCTGCCCTTGCCAACTTCCTGTCTTTGTTCTGAGCCTATAAATACTGCTGTAGGTTTTAGTCTGAATACAAATTGTTTACCCACAAAGAGTTTTACAGCAATGCCTTCATTCATAAACAAAATCAAATATTCTGCTCAACACCATCACCCCAAATCGCAGCTCTTTGCCCAAGGAGCAGTGAAGGAGTAGCCTGGAGCACAATGGGCTCTCCCATTCTGTCTCATGAATGCCACACTGTACACACCACAGTCACAACCAGACACATTTTGTCACATTCACTCAAAGAATAATTCAGAGTGTGACATCAGTGGAAACTTGCCTGTGACTCAGTGGAACCCTTCTACCATTTCTAGATGCTGGGTAATTGTAGCATCTAAAAATCCTGGAAGTTTCTTCTGTAGTTGGCATTCTCATGGCTACCTCTGGTGTCCCTCAAGGACACTAAAAAACATCTGTAGGCTGAAACTTCCATTGCTCTGTCCTCTCACCTGGAATCTAACTAAAGGAGAAGCACATAAGTAGTAAATCAGAAGATATTTCCACAGGGCGTGCATGCATGTTAAGTCTCTTCAGTTGTGTCTGACTCTTTGAGACTTCATGGACTGCAGCCCACCAGGCTCCTCTGTTCATGGGATTCTCCAGGCAAGAACACTGGAGTGGGTTGCCATGCCCTCCTCCAGGAGATCTTCTGGACCCAGGGATCGAATCCGCGTCTCTTGTGTCTCCTGGCAGGTGAGCTCTTTACCTGGGAAGCAGGGCACTGATCTAAAATTAAATGCTTGTTAAATGGTGCTCCTTACTTCCCTAACCCATTTTAATGTCTTTCTTTTTTTTTTTTCATTGTGGTTATAAAACATGTCATATGAAATTTACCATTTGAACCACACCATTTCTAGGAATACAGTACAGAACAGTTAACTACAGGCACACTGCTATGTGAAAGATCTCTAGGACCTATTCATGTTGCAAAAACAATACCTATGCAACGACATTCCACTTTTCTCTCTCCTCATGGCCCCAGTAACTACCATTCAACTGTCTAATTGTTAGACTACTTTTGATACCTCATATAAATGGAATTTGTCTTATATTTCTGAAGCCATGTGTAAAATTTCCTTAAGAAAATGTGTTGTCTGAAAAAATGGAAAGAGTCCTGAAGGAGAACTACTGGTATGACCGTGTCACATAATTTTATTTAACAAATATTCACTTATGTTGTAATAAAAATGTCATGATTGAGTTTCCAGGCTCAGTGGAATCCTTGTTATCTCAGATTATCTCACCAAAGAATTTGAAGTGGCTCACGGGTTTAACATCGAATGTTGACTTCCACAGCTGTCTGCATCCACTGTCTTTAATGTTTGCCACCAAAACATCACACTGTTCTTCCTGAGTTTCAAAATCATCACCAAAAAATGAGGCTTGAATGTAGTAAATATGACAGCCAGTCTTGAATAAGCGTTTAAAGAGATGAGTCATAGTAGCTCATCCTCCAGTGGCAAGACAGTTTCAAACCAGGTCACCCACAGCTGCTCCTGCTTTAGGGGTCAAGAAGAACTGGTTTGCAAGACTCACCTTTCCAGATTCACTTCACCTTTAGCCTGGGGATTATTTTCAACTGGCATAGCTGCAGACCTTAGAATGCCATTTTTGGGTTCTGTGAATTCAAGAACATGAACTTCATAACCCTCGACTTCCCTGCAGCACCTCTCAGATCGAGGCGGTGCTGCCAAAGACCACCAGTTGTGAAAGCGTGGGTGCTCTCTCTCTCTCTCCCCCTTGCCCCATATCCACATGACCTTTCCGAGAAAAGAGAAACGCTTCTCTTCTTCTATAAGCAGCAGACAGAGTCCAAAGGCTGCAAAGGCCCTATTCTTGAACCCACCCATTTTTTTTCTGCCCTCCCACCTCCTCCTTGCACACCAGTCAAAGGAAGCCTTCAGCTTCTATTTTGGTAAAGAGCCTCAGAGAGGAGCATCTGAACACCTACTCCAGCCAGAAGGACCATGGATGTCCTCAAATGCCTCTGAAATGAAATTGGTGTCTAGACTTTTCCAGAGAGGCAGTACCCTTCCCACTCTCCCTAAAAGGTCTGTGGTCTTTCTGAGAGGCTAAGGTCCTCTGTTGACTCAGATGCTTTGTATTCACCTGGGCACTGAAGCAAATGGTCTTTGCCACCAGGGAAGTCTGAAACACTTAATGTTGTACAGTGGGGGTGGGGGGTGGTTTAGTTGTTAAGCTGTGTCGGACTCTTTGCGACCTCGTGGACGGTAGCCAGCCAGGCTCCTCCTGGAATTCTCCAGGCAAGAATACTGGAGTGGGTTGCTATGCCCTCCTCCAGGGCATCTTCCCACCTCAGGGATCAAACTCGCATTTCCTGCATCTTCTCCGTTTCAGGCACATTCTTTACCACTGAGCCACCAGAGAAGCCTCTTGATGTTGTATCCTCTGGGGCAAATGTCTCCAGGGTTGATGTTTCATTTTCTCCCTGCTACCAGACGTATCTTCCTGAGAACTAGGTCAGCAAGTGGCCCTCAAAGAGAAAGCTCAGTGTCTTATGCTTTGCATCGTTAAAGCAGTGTGTGGGGAGGTGGGATTATGTTTACCGTGATGGTCATCACTCCGGCCCCTAGGATGTTTGAGGAACAAAAATAAGCTTTGCAAGTTTCTTGGGTTCTGCGGAATCAGCAGGCCCCTGCTGGGACCAATCCCGAACCACCTTTGGAAGAGATGTTGACTCATTCTTTCCAACGTGCTGATTGGCTGCGATGAATGGGCGTGGCTACCGCCTCTGTCCTGCTTCCCATAGGTGAAGGAGTGTTAAGGTGGGCCTCCAGCAGGATTTTGTCCCGTGACGAAAAAAGGAATGTCTTGGGGACTTTTTTTTTTTTTTTTTTCCTGCTCTGAAGGCCCAGGCTCAAGGCAAATTTATAATGGGAAACCAATTAGAAGGAAAGAAGTCTGAACAGAGTTAAGGTGCCAGGTCCTGGGAGAAGAGACCAGCATGCTCTGCTGACAACCCTGGGGGTTTGTTTTAAGGGAAGGGGGGCGGGGACGACTAGACTTTTTAAGGGAAGGGGGCACAGCCGGCACAGGTAGAAAGTGAAGATGGTACTGCCCAAAGCAGGCCATCGGTGAGAAGAATGATGGAGGGCGCCACAGACTCTTGGCATCTTTTATTTTTTTGAAGCTTTTAAATGACTGCGAGGCCAGACAGCTGCAGCAAAGGTGTACTCTTGATCGATTAAGGGGGCTTGTGCTGAGCTGTAGAATAAAGTGACTCCATTACTGATCTAGCAAAGGGAGCGAGCCACTATGTTCCCGTGGGTCACGCTTTCCCGCTTTCTTTTTGCTGGGCATGAGGCTATGCTCACCAATCCCACCTAAAACCGGAGGCGAGGTGCCCGGCTTTTGGTGTAGACAGGGGCTCTACCTGCCCTCCTGTTCTGCCCATAAAACGAAAGAGGACTCTTGGAAGCCGAGAAAGGTTGGAGAAGTCTTTCTGGACGGAGGCGAGCGTCGCCAAGCAGCACAGCGCTTGGCTGGCGCGGGCTGCAAGGGGCGGAGGTCCAGGATGGGCCTGCTGAAGGGGCTTCTCGGAGCCAGGAAGCTGCTGCTCGTCATCCTGGTGCCGCTCCTGCTGCTGCCCCTGCCCATGCTCTGCCCCAGCAGCGTGAGTACCGCCCGGGGCCAGCGGGTCGGCTGGGAGGTCAGAGGGGAGGCTGCTGGAGGGAAGAGGGGCGCTCCGTGCAGAGCTCGGCATGCTCTTCTGTCGGCGTCAAGAAGTGGAAACGCTTTCCTGGAGGAGGCTCACAGGCTTTCTGCCCAAAACCTGCCATTTTCAATCCCCAGTTCCCCCAACCTTACGGCCCCCAGCTGGGAGTGAGATAAGAAGAGGGGTGGGTCAGTGGCTGAAGTGGCCCGTCTGTGGGCCAGGTGGACGCCGATAAGGATGCTCTGGACAGTGGTGTTTGCCAAGAGTCAACATGCGGACATGCAGGAGGACCTCCCCACAGAGGAGGCGGTGGGGAGGGAGAGGACTGTGGACCCCAGCCCGGGGTGTGCTGGGGAGCAGTCCCCGGCCGGGCCCTTGTCCATCGTGCCAGGGTCTGTGGGTGACCCACAGTGGGCTCTGATAACTACGACTGGAAACTCTTAATAAGTTCCTCCTGAACTTTAAGTTGAAAGTGGGACTTGGCTGCCTGCCCTGGCCCCATGCATATGGCCCTTTGATTATCTGTATCCTCTCTGTTTCCTTCTCTGACCGCTGGAAGGAGAGACAACAAATGACTCGATTAAAAAAAAAAAAAGGAGTAAGAGCCCCCAACTCTAGACAGTGACTGAATGTTTTTGTCCAGGTTGGTGTGAGCCGAAGACCCAGAGCTTCCCTTTCTTTCTTTCCCCTGGCTCCTTTTCTCCTCCTCCCCCGCCTCTCCTCCCCATCCCTCCTCCTCTCCCCTCCTTGTGTTCCCTCTCTTCCTCCTTGTCCTTCTCCTCCTCCCAGTGTCTTTACCCCTTCCCCCAGCTGGCACTACCCTTGAGACTTTAGGAAAAATAAGCCAGGAAAGGTTAATCATGTTTGTGGCAGGGGAAGGGCTGTCTTTCCATTCAGCTCCCTGAGTAACTTAGTAACCAAAAGTAATTATAAAGTTAGAGGGGATTAGGACTGTTTCTTAAAAACAAACTGGTTTAAGTCTTCAGCAGAACAAATACCTCAGAGTGCCAGGGAGCCGCTGATGAAAGCCGGGCTGGGATTAGCAGACAGTGATTGGTGCTGACAGTTTTCCTGGCCGATATACTAGTCTGCTTTTGGCTTTGTCCCCAATAGGGTGATTTTCATTTCTGTCCATGTTGCTGTTTTGTTTTACTCAATGTCAGATGGGTTTAGGGAATGCCAGCCAGGTGGCACCCAGTCTTCTCCACGGCAGCATCAGGCACCCGCACCACCCTACACTTCCCAAGCCAGCTCTGTCTCTGCGGACCATGACTGCAGAGAGGCACTGCCATTTCATTCTGAGAGCCCGTCTTTCAGCTTCTCGGTTAACAATGCCTAGTGAGAAGAACCCATGAGAAGAAAAAGAACAGAAAAACAAGTTATTGAAGTAGGCAAAATCATCCATAAATTCTGACAGAAGAGGGATGTTGTGGGGGAAGAAAAGAGAGGAGAAACGGAAGGAGAGGTGAGCCTCTGCTCTGCTGGGGTCTATACATAAGTTTTGAATAGGTTTTTAAAGATGGACTCACTAAGATCAAGAGGCACTTGACCTAAGCCCTTCACTGACTTATCGCCTTCTGTCCCACTGAGTTGCACCTTAGGGAAGGGACAGCCACACTGGTGACATTTGGTGGGGGGTGGAGGGGAGAGAAAATTCTCTGTCACAAGGGGAGGGCCATGCTGAACTGTAGGACGTTCAGCAGCATTCCTGGTCGATACCTGGTAGGTGCCAGTGCCGCCCCCGCCATTGTGATGGCCAGAGATGTCTCAGATGCTTACAACATCCCCTGGGGGCCAAAATCACCCCCAGCTAAGAATCAGTTCCTTAAGAAAGTGAGCTTCCCTGGTGGTCCATTGGTAAAGAATCCACCTGCCAATGCAGGAGACACGAGTTCGATCCCTGGTCCAGGAAGATCCACTGGAGAAGGGAATGGCAACCCACTCCAGTATTCTTGCCTGGACAGAGGAGACTGGTGGGCTACAGTCCATGGGGTCGCAAAGAGTCAGATACGACTAAGGGGTTAAATAACAGCAGAGCTTCCCAGTCTGTGTTAACGGGGTTGGGGAGGGTAGATGATTCGGACCCCCTACAACCCTTGGGACCGCCGAGTGGAACCCGTGTGGACCAAGCCTTCAGAGGTGAATGCAGCCTGCTTGCCACTCACCCCTGCGTGGCCCACAGCGACGATTCCTCCGTGGGCCACAGTGTTGGTAAGACCCTGCCTCTGTCTGCAAGGAGGAGGCACATCATAGAGGATGTGGTCACAGCACCCACAGCTGGCACAAGCCACCACAGAGACTGGCTCCCGCCACGTCAGCCCCCTTGCCTCACACTTTCATTCTAATCCTTGAGATTCCTAAACGGCCTTGTTTTCTCTGGGCTGGAACTGAGAGGAGTGACCTAGGCAGAAGGTCCCGGCGTGCAGTTCTCATGGTCCTTCCAAAGGACAAGCCACAGCTACATTTCAGAAAGGATTAGAAGCACCTCCCCGTTTTTCTTGCCCAGCTACCCAGAGCCAGAGGCCCAGACTCGGACCCCCGTGTGACAGAAGAGGGAGTGGGGGCCACAGGGGGTGCGTCCATAACTAAGTCCGGCTTCAGTGTCCCAGTGGGATAAAAGTTATACCCAACTCCCAGACTAAATTCTCAGAAGCCCTTACAATCATTTATGACACCAAATAACCAGACCTCAAGCTCCTTCCAGTGGGGTTTGTTTCATCGAGGTGGTCGAACTGTGGGGAAAGGAGCAGATGCAAGCACCAGTTGGCGGCAGAGTCAGGAAGCATCTGCTGTGGGGAGATGCCACTTTTGAACTCACTCCCTTGTTTGTAAACAGGAGCCAAGAAGAGCTGACAACACTATCTCTTAAAGGCACTGTGTGAATACATACCAATACGTGCTTGCTGACCAGGGGCAGTGATGGAGGCTGGGGGCTTCCAGAACGTTTCCTTCAGCAGATAAGAGAGACCTGCTAGCCAGCAGAGGGGCCCAGTTCGGTTCACCCAACACGGACTGAGTGACGTGCTGGACCCCGGGCCAGATGCGGGGACACACAGAGTGTTCTGGGTTATCGCATATAAGCTTTCTTGCTGAATTTTGAAATGGCTGAGAAGAAGCAAAAGGAAATGAATTCCATGAATGAACTGAGTGTGAAATGGAAAGGTTATCTGAAGGTGGTCCCTTACCCATTCATTTAATGAAAGTTAGAAAACTCTAAGGAAAGTTCAGATAAAAATGAGGGCAGGAGGGCTTCCCAGGTGGCACTAGTGGTAAAGAACCTGCCTGCCAATGCCAGAGACATGGGTTCAATCCCTGGGTCCGGAAGATCCCCTGGAGGAGGATGTGGCAACTCCAGTATTCTTGCCTGGAGAATCCCATGGACGGAGGAGCCTGGTGGGCTACAGTCCATAGGGTCACAAAGAGTCGGACACGACTGAGTGAGTGCAAAAAGGAAATGCTCGTGAATATGAATATAAAAATACATAGAAAATAAAAACAAAAAGCTATTTTTAAAAATTGACGGCAGGAAAAACTTCCCTCATTGTCCAGTGATTAGGTCTCCTTGATTCCAATGCAGGGGGGCACATGTTTGATCTCAGGTTGGGGAAGTAAGATCCCACGTGCTGTGTGACACAGCTTAAAAAAAAAAAAAA
>SJYX01021645.1:107019-156060 GCA_006410675.1 Oreotragus oreotragus
AAAAAAAAAAAAAAATGATGGCAGTTTATCCCGTTCTTAATACTGTTGAATGAAGGGGGCTTGGTCACTTCCTCCAGGAACCTGTTCCAATTCCTAACTGTAGTTACAATCAAAAAGTTACCTTGGCTTATCTAAAGTCTCCTAATTCAAACCAAAATGGTGCGTGGTAGAAGGAAACGGCACTCTTGCATGCGCTCTCTCTCTCTCTGCGCAGCCCCCCCTAAACCCTTCCTTCATTCCTGGACCTGTAATGATGAAGCCATAAGAACTGAAGTTTCTTCAGAAGGAATAAAGGCTTCTCAGAGAGAGAAAGACATTCTATCTCCTTTTCATCAACTAGAATCAACACCTGCCATTCCGTTTCTTTCCCAGAAAGGAAATGGGAATGAGTGAGCTCAGGTGGGCTGAAGAACTTTGAACCCCTTTAGGTATTTTTATTTCTGCAATAAAGGGAACATGTCTCTAAGTTGCATTCTTTTTCAAAGGGAGCCTTTTCTTCCCCTGCCCCCGCCAGTATTAGTTCTGTTGTCTTATCAGCACTTCCAAAAGTTTTAACTTCTCTCTGATCTTCTGGCCCCAGAGGAGACCTCAGTGGGAGCCCCAGTCAACAATTGCTGGGCCCAGTTCCCATTTCTCAAACCCCAGCCCTCTAATCCATGCATATCAGGAGGGAGCAAGGTCCCATCCAGCCAGGCTGGATTAATCTCCCCTGACGCCCCTCACTGATCACAGCGACCTTTTGTAACTTTTGTGTAAGAGTCTGAGGACACTTGTTCTGAACCCAAGGGAGAGATAAACAGAACAAGGTTTGTCAGGTTCCTTGATCGCCAGCCAGCCTCAGGGGAGGTCAGACCTGAGCCCAGATGGTTTAGAACTAGGTATAAACAGAGGAATCCACAGCCAGCTTGGATCTTCCACTCAGGGCCCTCCAGAGTCCATGGTTAAGGCCTTTAGACAGAAACCTTTCCCACCACCATTAATCAGCACCATTACGGGCAACCAGCCTCACTGGAGCTCTCTTTTTTTATATAAGATACTATACTTTATTATTATTATTCTGTGCACCCCAAGGCTGTTCAAATAACAAAGCGGGTGGGCTGGGAAAAACCCTGGTAAACTTCCAGGTAGAGAGCAGTCTTATTCCCTTTGTCAGAAGAATGTTTCCATGTGTATCAGTCAAGCAGAATAAAGTCCCAGACTGGTTAGGGCACTGGTTCTCAACAAGGACAATTCCCCACTTCTCCCACTGCCAAGGGACATCTGGAATGTCTAGAGACATTTTTAGGTTTCCCTGGTGGCTCAACAGTAAAGAATCCACCTGCGATGCAGGAGATGCAGGTCCAGTCCTGGGTCAGAAAGATCCCCTGGAGGAGGGCATGGCAACCCACTCCAGTATTCTTGCCTGGAAAATCCCATGGACATAGGAGCCTGGTGGGCTACTGAGCACACACACACATTTTTGGTTGTCACAACTGGGGAGGTGCTGCTGACATCTAGTGGGNCACCTGCGATGCAGGAGATGCAGGTCCAGTCCTGGGTCAGAAAGATCCCCTGGAGGAGGGCATGGCAACCCACTCCAGTATTCTTGCCTGGAAAATCCCATGGACATAGGAACCTGGTGGGCTACTGAGCACACACACACATTTTTGGTTGTCACAACTGGGGAGGTGCTGCTGACATCTAGTGGGCGGAGGCCAAGAATGCTGCTAAATGGTTTACAAGGCACAGGACAGGTCCCAACCCCCATCCTCACCCGCCAGCCAGGAGTGATCCAGCTTCAAATGGCCCAGTTTCAGAATTCACATGTGAACCAGTTACACAAATCTATCTCTGCCTTCAGCCACCCCAAGAACTTCTAGCATCTGATCAACTTGACACCAAAATATTCCGTATGAACTCCTTTATGATATACGATCTACCTTTATGATATACGATCTTGGATCTGGACACTGCAGTTAATTTCTGTTCCTACCCTGCTCAGTTTCAGGGACCAATAGAGCCGTGATAGCATGACTGTCCAGTGGCAGCCCTGTCGCGAACCCATGCAAACCATGTGCCAGACATCAGTCTCCCAAGGGGCAGCCATAGCTTCACCCACCAAAATATGATGGCACATGTGCACCAAACTGCTTCCCTGGAGACTCATTGGTAAAGAATCCACCTGACAATGCAGGAGATGCAGGTTCGATCCCTGAGTTGGGAAGATCCTCTGGAGAAAAAAATGGCAACCCACTCCAGCAGTCTTGCCTGAGAAATCTCACGAACAGAGGGGGCTGGCGGGCTACAGTCCATGGGGTCACAAAGACTCGGACACGACTTAGTGACTAAACATCCACAGTCCAGCAAACTCCTCTGCCAAGTCCAGCTTTGCACCCACCCCCAGGGCTGTGCGCCAGCGCCCGTGTTGACGTCTGTGTGACTGCTGCCTCCGGTTCTCCTTTGGATTGTCGGTGGCAACGCTGTCTCTAACCACCCACTTTCCTCCCCTTACAGGAGGCCTCCTGTGCTTATGTGTTGATCGTGACCGCCGTGTACTGGGTGTCCGAGGCAGTGCCTCTTGGAGCTGCAGCCCTGGTGCCTGCCTTCCTCTACCCGTTCTTCGGAGTCCTGCGATCCAGCGAGGTTAGACCACTGGTGGCCCCTGCCTGATCCCTGCTGGGCCAGTGAGAGAGGGCTGGAGGTGAAGGGAGACTCACAGAGCATTGAGGAGGGGTTTCTTCCACTCTCTGGACTGACCCATTAGCACTAAGCCTTTGCACCTGCTCTTCTGGACCCCGTGCTCCTTTCCTTCAACCCATGACCTGCATCTTCCTCAAACTGCCGCTTTCAGGAAGTCTTTTGGATCCAAATGCTCCTTCAACCTGAAAACCTTTAGGAACCATGTGATTGGCACTTTCAACCAGATTGCTCCCTATTCTTTTCTCTGTCTTTTGATTGTCCCTTTAGACTCTAAACACTCAAAAGAGGAGTCAGGTCTCGGGTCTTTGGAATCTCATGATAAAGTTGAGCCTCTGTGGAGCAGGGCTCAATAAATGCTTGCCTACAGAGAAACTTACCACGTTTCCCTGAGGCCTGACAATGTCTTCATTCACTTCCTCTAAAAAACATGTCTCCCCCTTCTTTCCCAACTCAGGATTACTGCATATTCTTTCCTTGACTGCTGTCTACCTAGACTCTGACCTCTGTTCATTCTCTCTGGCATTCTGACAGAAATTATCAACAGGAAGCCCAGAGTGGTGCCAAATTTGAAGGCAAACAGTTAAGCCTCCCACAAATAGGAAAGAAGAGTATCACAGCCAGACACCAAGAGCAAGATGAAGAACGGTCCTCATTCATTAACACCTGGTTCCATGTGGACTATCTCGTTATAGTGTCTGGTCCCTGCTTAGGGTTTCTGAAAAAGATTGAATGTAGAGGTTAGTTAAGGACAGAGGCTCCGAAGAAAAGAGGAAAGGGACCTATTGTTTGAATGCCTGCTAAGACTCAGGGACAACCTCAGAAGTACTGTATCAGTTAATACTCCCAAGAGCTCTACCTACCAGGTAGACATTACCATTTCCATTCTACAGAAAGAGGAAAGATGTTCAGAGTTAAGATCACATAGTAGGAAATAGCAGATTTGGATTCAAACTCATACCTGTTAGATTTCAGCCTATGTACTGGCTTACTGTACCATCAGAAAAATACCCCATTAAGTATTACATAGCTTCATGGTGAGTTACTACTAAGAACTGTATAACTCTTCACTTGTGTGATATGAGGAAGGAATAATGAACCTGGGTCCATAGGATGCCTTAACCATGGATAACAACTTTTTGTGAAAGTCCAAAGATAAAATTAGGCTCCCCCTAATTGCAGTTAGTCACATCCTGTAGGAGACCTGGGTTCAATCCCTGGGTCAGGAAGATCCCCTGGAGAAGGGAATGGCAACCCACTCCAGTATTCTTGCCTAAAAAAATTCCATGGACAGAGGAGCCTGGTGGGCTACAGTACATGGGGTCATGAAGAGTCAGACACAAGAGAGCAACTAATTGCTGTACCTGTCTACAAACTAACATGTCCTTCTGCGGGATGGACTCGACTGGCCAGCTTTTGTCTGGCTTTTTTTGGTTTGCAACATTTTGGTTTAGAGGTGGTTAGTACATTAGTTTGTTGGTTAGTTGGCATTTAGTAGTTGTAACAGCTTCAGACTCTCCAAAAAGGATACAATCCCCCAAACACTCAGCAGGGCTTTTATTCCTGAAATGGGTCTAACACCAATATCCTGGGACCCACATAAAACTCGCCTGGGACCTGACGCACTAACCAGCCTCTCCAATTGCCCCCCTTCCTTTGTGGAAAGAGAGGAGGTAGCTCAGGTCTGTATGCATGCCTAAAAGAACAAGCATCAATATTACTTTTCTTAAGAGAAAAGTATGAACTTGTCTGGCAGGTTTCTCTTCAAAACTGTGACAGCAAAAGCCAATGAATCAAAAAAAAAAAAAAAAAAAGCCAGTGAGCTGGAAGGTGAAAGTAGAGAGCAGAGAAAAAAAGTTATAGAAAGAATTGAAATTTAAGTAACATTTTAAAAGTGAGCTAACTAAAAAAAAATAATAATAAAAGTGAGCTAACTATTCATTAAAAAACTAATATCTTTGTNAAAAAAAAAAAAAAAAAAGCCAATGAGTCGGAAGGTGAAAGTAGAGAGCAGAGAAAAAAAGTTATAGAAAGAATTGAAATTTAAGTAACATTTTAAAAGTGAGCTAACTAAAAAAAAATAATAATAAAAGTGAGCTAACTATTCATTAAAAAACTAATATCTTTGTATTTCACTACAGGCAGCCCAAAAGCCAACAGCATGCTTCAACCTTAAAGCAGATGATGTCTCTGTTTCTCCAAGGGCTTCCTGCAGCAGGATCCTACAGCCTGGTGGGCCAATCAGCCCCTCCACACACTAGGGATGTTGCTAGGCAACAATTCATCCTAGGGTCTGCCCACTGCACTGGTAGGAAGGCTCAACCCATAAGGAGTCTAGGGAGGCAGTTGTTTTCAAAGGCAATGGCACTTTGTAAGGAGAAAAAGAAGACTGTCTGGGGAGATATTAGGTGTTGTTATTGCTGCAGTTAGAGGTGGAAAGGACTTCCCTGGTAGTTAAGAGGTTAAAGCGTCTGCTTGCAGTGCTGGAGACCCGGGTTTGATCCCTGGGTTGGGAAGATCCCCTGGAGAAGGAAATGGCAACCCACTCCAGTATTCTTGCCTGGAGAATCTCATGGACAGAGGAGCCTGGTGGGCTACAGTCCACGGGGTCGCAAAGAGTCAGACACGACTGAGTGACTTCACTTCACTTCAGTTCAGAGGTGGAAAACACTGGAAGAGCCAGGGAGCCAATTTTATCATGTGAGGCGAAAAATTCTACCCCATTGGCCTGATAAAGTGGCTTTGGTTGGTGATGATATTTAACAGCTGGGCTCCAGGGTGCAGTTTAGACCAAATATAATCTGTTTAGCTAGCCTTTTAAACTCAGATTAAAGGAAATGCCAATTGGGTAGAGGACATGGGTGATAACCCTGTGTGAGCCTGTTGACTTTGCAGACAGAATATATCTATTCCTCAGCCATTGACTTATCTCCTATACCAGCACGCGCTTTAGCTTTCTGGAAAAACGAGGTGGGGGTCTACAGGAACCCCCCTCTTCAGATACAGCGTCCGTTTGTCACTCCCTAACCCGCCTGTGCTCTCCCAGCCCCTTGCCAGGTCTCAGGCCACTCTTCCGCCTCGGAACGTTCTCTCCAATCCTTTAGGCTTTTAAAATCCTAGGCAGTTACCCTGTTGGATGAAGCCTTTCCAAAACCTTTCCAACACTAAATGTGTTGGTCCCTTCCTTTGGGACCGCTCTGATATCTTTGTCCTTTGAATTTTTTTAGTTGGAGCATAATTGCTTTACAATGTTGAGTTAGTTTCTGCTGTACAGCAACAGCAATGGAGGCAAGTAACAACATGTATATATACATATATATCTCCTCCCCCTTGAACCTCCCTCCCACCCCTCCAGGTCATCACACACGCTGAGTTCCCTGTGGTTTGCAGGAGCTTCCCACTGGCTATCTCCTTTACACATGGCAGTGTATATACGTTAATGCTACACCCTCATCCCTCACTGTGTCCAAATGTCCATTCTCTACATGGGTTTCTATTCCTGCCCTGCAAATAGGTTCATCTGTGCTCTCTGTCCCTTAAATGGTACAGGAGAACATCAGATTAAAACTTTGCCGGAGACATACCGTCTCTCCACGCAGCTGCACACTTTCTATGTCCTCTCTCCACCCAGCTTTAGCCCTTCTAGGATTTACGATGTCTTTTTCATCCAGCCCACTCTCACGCCAGCCTCAGTTAATGCTTCTCCACTGCAGTGTTCCTGATGGTGTGTGGCAGTAGTGTACTCTCCATGTGAAGGAAGGCGAGTGAATAGGATCAGTGTGACCCTGAATCTGTGGCTTCTGTCTCTGGGGTTATTCAGTCAACATTCAGAAAAATATTTTTTCTGAGTGCTGTACTTACTGTGTGCACTGTAGTATGTTACAGATACCTTGCAGGTGACAAAAAATGAAAAAGAAATCGATTTTTGCCCTCTTGAATCCCATAGCTAATGCTTTGGGTTTCCCACTGGGGCTGGATGTGTGCCTAGAAGTGGCTAAATTTTACAATGATGGATGGTCAGTCTGCAGGTTAACAGGTCACTGTGCAAAGCTTAGATTGTCCTCTCTCAGCTGAACTCAGGTGTTGAAAAGAGACAGAAATGGCTCCTGACCTTGAGAAGTTTCTGTTCTAGTAGAGAGAAAGTATAAACCACACGGAGTAACACAGAAGACTCTATGCAGTATGCCACTATTATTGGCATTGCAGAGGATTTACACAATTTCCCGTGAGAGAATGTTCTAGATAAGTGAAATTTACCCTATTATCAAGTGCCCAAAATGTATACTGACTGCTTTTTGATTGAGGTCTTTCCATAAAGCTTTACAATCTCCCTGGTCTTGTAAACAGAAGTTGCTGAACATAAACTAACTTTTTCTTTGGAGGCTTCAGTATTTCCAGGGATAAAAATTTCTCAATCGGAGGAGTCTATGTGGGCTGGATAACAGCACAGTTGAGTAGCTTGAGTACTGGTTGAATAGCTGAACCTAAAGGATCTTTTATAACATGTTGGCATCGTGCTGGGGAGAGAACACAAATGAAAATATGAAAGGCATGTTACTGGGATTGCAGATGACTCAAAGCTGGATGGACCAGCTAATGTACAGAGACAGAATCAATGCTGCCAGGAAGAGGCAATGGACTGGGACTGGCAAAATGAAGTTTAGTTAGGATGAATGTCAGCAGTTTGTGTGAAAAAGACCCTTGGCTTTCAGCTGAGTACAGACTCGGTGTAAGCTTTCCATCCAGGGTGGCTGCCAAAATGCAGAGGTCCTTCACGTGCACTGCATCTCTTAATGGGCTTCCCTGGTGGTTCGGTCGGTAAAGAATCCGCTTGCAATACAGGAGACCCTGGTTTGATCCCTGGGTCAGGAAAAACCGTGGAGGAGGGAAATGGCAACCCACTTCAGTATTCCTGCCTGGGAAATCCTGTGGTCAGAGGAGCCTATCTTTTAATCCTCTATATAAAGTGACTATTATGTTCGTTGTCCAGGGCAGTAAATTCTGGATAAGTTGCTCCTTCAGAGGTGGGTACCCGAGATGTCTAAGATCTAGCTGAGTCACATGAGAAAGGAAGAGAGGCCTCAAGAAGAGCATGATTTCTGGCATGTGCAGCTCAACACACCAGGCTCAGAGGGGCCAAACCAGAGCCAGAGGCAAAGCACCATAAGGGAGATTCCCCTCTTTGGGAGGCAAGACTCGGAAGTGGGGGCCCCATGTGGCCCTGTCGTTCCTGTCCCTGGAAGCGCAAGCTGGGTGTCTGACTCAGGGACATTAGAGGTAGACGCCATCCCTTGGAGGAGGGCCTGGGCCTAAGGGCCCTCTGACTTTAGGATTCTATCAAGCTTGTAAGCACCCAGCCACTGCTCCCCTTTGCTGTGCCCAGAGCTCAGTTCTGTATTTCAGATTTGTTTTAGGCATGTTTTTGTTTGTTTTGCTTGCATTGTGACTCTCATTACTATCATCATATCTGCCTTGAAAGTCCTCTAAGCCCTTCTAATGTATTACTGTAGCCGGGAACAGTACCTGTGTCAATCAAGTCAGCTGAGAGTCACTGTTCATAGGAGAATGGCATAGAGATGGGGGCCCAGGGGTGCTCTGGGGAACTAAATGGCATAGTTTGAATACTGAGGCTTGGAAAGAGTCTCAGGGGTACCCAGGGTCAGGAACTATTTCTGGTAGTGATTACACCTGCTCTCTATCTACCCACCAAACACATGTGCACACACACACACACGCCCTCTGCTGTCTCAGTGGCCTACACTGCAGGCCTCTAGCAACTCCCATTTTAGATTCTAGCTCCTGCCAGGGCCAGAGAAGAGACAAGGCAGCTCCAGCTGTAAAAACAAAACAGCCTCTACAGCCAAGTGATGTTAGAGTCTGATATCCTGAAATCTGCTTCCCTATTGGCTTCTGATCTTTCTGACCCATCGATTCCTGACCAGTGCCCAGACCCTGACTGTTTGTTTAAATCTGGGGGCATTTCATATGCCAGTCTCTACTCTGCCTTTCTGGCCTCTGCTTACTATAGAGGCTGACACCCCCGCCCCCTTGACCTCTCACCCTATTCTCTCCCCCCAACATATACAAGCCTGTGAGGATAAACTGAGCATCTGTGCCCAGCCACCTGCCTGAACCCAGGCTGCCCATCACCCACAGCCATCCAGACACAGCCCAGAGCTGAGCCCATGCCCAGGCCACAAGGGGGGCCCAAAACCCAGGAACCTGCAGATCTTGCAGCCCTTTGAGGCCAAGCCAGTGTTTCCACAGGAAGAGCAGAAACTGGAGGCACCTGGCAAGTCAGCACTTCTAAGCTCTGAAGGAGTTGGGCTGACTTCCGGCCAGGTCAGCACCCATCTGGGTCTCTCTGCTTTAGCCTTCTCTAGGGTAGGGTTTCAGAGAAGGCAATGGCAACCCACTCCAGTACTCTTGCCTGGAAAATCCCATGGATGGAGGAGCCTGGTGGGCTGCAGTCCATGGGATCGTGAAGAGTCAGACACAACTGGGCAACTTCCCTTTCACTTTTCACTTTCATGCGTTGGAGAAGGAAATGGCAACCCACTCCAGTATTCTTGCCTGGAGAATCCCAGGGATGGGGGAGCCAGGTGGGCTGCCATCTATGGGGTCTCACAGAGTCAGACACGACTGAAGCGACTTAGCAGCAGCAGCAGCAGCAGGGTAGGGTTTGCGAAGCATGTTTTTTTTAAGCAACAAAACCTTTTTTTGAAACTAAATCTTAGGAGAATCAATATATGAAACTGATGGAAGAGGAAGTCCTACTCTTGATTGGTCATGAGGGCTCAGAGCCCTGGCTTCCTGGGCCCTGCCCGCTGCAACAGCTTGTGGCCACCCCGTTCCCACAGCAGCCCCTGAGGTTTCAGGGGCAGCGAGTGGTTTGCAAACCTCTGTCCTCAGGGAATACAGACAGGTGGTTAGGAGGGTGTCTGAGCTTGCACAGACTTAACCAGTAGAATCAGCATTCCTGCCCCCAGGGAAGGGCAGAGAGGCAGCTACACTGGACATAGCTTCTTTGCCAGGGAGGTGGTTGGGATGATGCCGTGAAGTCTCCACCTCTGACAGGGTTAGCTCAGTGCTGAGGGGGACCTGCCCAGGATCCCATCCTGGACTCACTGCAAATTGTCCAGATGAACCAAAAGAGCCTCAATATAGGCCCATCTCCAGCGACCACCACCCATCTTCTGAGGGACTGCCACCTTCCCAACACGTGACGAGGCTCACCCCCAGCCAACCTGCAAGGAGAGCCTGGGTGTCTGCAGCCAACAGCAGGGTGCTGAACGGCTGCATTTCTGACAGTACCCGTGCAATGCCACCCGTGCCCGTGTCAGGACACAGTCAGATCCACACATCTGGCCAGCCTCTGGCTGCCACCACCATAAGCGGGGACGGTGGCAACATGGCAGGGTCAGGATCCAAGATGGGAGCAAGGAAGATCTGAGTTTGGATCCAGGTTTGTCAGTACCTAGTTTTGAGCAAATTGTGTGTTGGCTGAAATAAAAGCTGCAAGTTAAGTTTTATTTGGGTACCTTACTGAGGACTATGGCCTGGGAGACAGCCTGGGTTGCTGAGGAACTGCTCCAAAGAGCTGAGGCAGGAGCCAGGAAATATATGAATTTATTTTTCTGTAAAAAAAGCATGTAGTCAAACATCAGAAGATTACTGCTAATCACAACAGACATCTCCAGTTAATGATTTTAGTGCTTTTCTGTTTATGAGAAGACACAAGAATCTGGAGCCATTGAAATGATTCCTTAGATACGCATCTTAACTATTCAGGGCCAGTACCCAAAGTATAGAGGCTTCCTGTTTTTCTCCATCCTGCATTCCCCTCGGGGTGCATGACTGCAGGAGCTAAGGGCTTGATCCTTACAGAACTGGAATGGGCAACATTCTTTTCTTTCCCTGTAACCTCTCTAAACTGTAACCTTTTTACTCACCTGGAAAATCAGAACAATAGAAGTACCTGCCTCATGGGGAGTTGTGAGGATGTTAAAAGCTTTCTGAGTGAGAAAGTGCCCATCAGAGTGCCCAGCTCATCTTCACGAATGATTGGTTGGTCCATCTCTGTCTTTCTTCCTGACAATGCCCTTGATGATGTTCTTAGTGAGAAAAGCACCAAACCAAGATCAACATCCAGATTTCTATTCTCCTCAGACTTCTGTGATTAAAGCCACAACTGTCCTCTTCCTATTAAAAACAACCGCAACAACTTTCTAAAAACAATTAAAACCTGACATATCTAAAGAGCAATAAATAATCCCACGACCAGAGAGAGTGATGGTTTTAAAAGCTCATCACTAAGAGATGTCACCTGCAATTCACTAACAATGAACTAGTTCATTAATAGACTGCATTGCTCACCACTTAGGTCTTTGTGCCTCTCAGTCCAGGCTGGGTTAGAAAACTCTAGCGATGTCCTCACCCTTCACTTAAGAAAGTTTGGAAGAATCTTTTTCTTTGAAATCCACCTTGCTCCTTCTTATTTCATTTCTTCCTCTACATGGTCATGCTGGCATACCTGATTCCTGACCCTGAATCTCATCTTGAAGCGTTTCATCTTTTCACTTCATTTAACAATAATAATGGGCCTTTTCTGAGGACTTCCTAGATGCCAGGCCTGTCCTGCATCATTTTACTTAAGGCACACATGTGATGGATTCAAAGTGTTGTGTATTACTACACAGAGTGACGAGGGTATCTGGGTTCAATGTTTGGTCCCAGACCATCTGTGGGTGCAGGCATTTGAACCCAGGTCATCTTAACTCCAGAGCCTGAGCTTGCTATCTCTGCTCCACCTTTTCAAAGCTGTCTCTTTGAGCCCATCTCTTCTTAAACACTGTCCGGAAATACCTCTGCTCTCCAAGCCCAGGGTTTTGGCACACCGAGAAAAACCACAGAGCAGAAAAGCAGGAAGGCAGTAACACTGCCAACATAAATGTCACAGAATCCACGCACTCTCCTGCCATGGGAGGAGCTCTCATCTTAGAACCTAATTTTTCTTTGCAAATAGTTCTAACGATTTCCGTTATCTAGTTTCCCAACTCACAGAGTATTAGTCTTGGAAATTAGATAGTGGGGAAAGGAAGGCTCATGGCAAATGTGAGGATGCAACACATTTTAGAAAATGATTAAAATAATCCTTAAGAATCCTGGAACTCCCAGAGGGGTTCTGAATAACCAAGGTTTTATTGTAAAAGAAAAATCAGTGGGCTAGAAAACTAACCGACGCCACCACCAGACAGGGTTTTATTTATTGTGCCTCAGCCTTCTCTGTGTGCCAGTGTCCACAGACCTGGACAGTGGGGCCACTGAGTGACAGGAGAACCACCGGGAGCCCCAGCTGTCAAGGTGGCGGGCCAGGCTAGCTGGTTTGCATGTGTCATTTCATCTTCACAACAGCTTTACAAGAGACTGGGAGTCATATAGTTCTCATTTATTTTTTTTAGCTGAGAGAAATGAAGCCCAGAGAGGTTGAATAATTTGCCCAGTGTCACACAGCCAAGTCCTGGCTGACTCCGGAGCCCTCGCTCTTCCACACTTGACGGTACTATCTCGTGATCACAGACCACACCCAGGCTAAATCAACCAAGCACGTGGCATCACTTACAAGGGGAGGGGGATGTCTGAACAGACCTGAGCCCACCGAACACCACATGAGAAAACAGCACAATTGTTTTCTGAACAACTAACAACTATCCCGCTAAAGCTGAGCCTGGGGCTGCCACTGGACCAGGCCCAGGTATTTGGGGCCAGCGTCAGGACTGTGATTGTGAATAAAGATAAGGAATGTGGGCTGGCCCATGCTGTCTGGGAGACCAAGAATTTCCCCTGGGGTTGAATTAGATGCGTGGTTTCCAGTTGGCTGCCATGAATGGCATGTCGCATGGTAGCTTTAGATTCAGAGGAACCTGGATTGATATCTCGACTCCACCCCTCACATCGGGGACCCTGGAACCTCTTCCCTAACCTCTTTGGGTCTGTTTCCTCACCTTAAATGAGAAAGCAAATGCAAAATACAACATACCTGGTATGCAGAAGTCACCCTACACAGGTTGGTTCCTTTCTCCTTCCCTTTGAGAGGGACCCAGAGAAAGTAGCGCACCGATTGTGCAGGCTCTGAGCCTCCTGAAAGGCCATCACAAACTGGAGTTCTTTAGGATTTGTGCCAAAGAGGCAGAAAGTCGAGAGGCTGTCTGTCAGTCGGTCCTCTGGGAAAGTAACCCTGGTGGCACTGAGTCTTTAGAAGCTTCACAGAGGGCCTGAGTCCTGGGGCCAGTGGGGGACCATCGCCCAGGTCTAGCGGTGTCTCAGACCTTCTGCAGGTCTCCCTCCTTGATCAACAGAGGAGAGGGAAACACTGATGCACCATCAAGCTGCCTCTCAGCTGCCTGGGACCATGAGCGGGCAGTGGGGAAGGTCCAGTTCACCCAGCCCTGGCCTTCCTGGCAGTGCTTCCACTCCCGCGAGGGGGCAGCACCTCCACCCACCGTCGGGGTCCAGGCCCTCCCTGTCCCTCCCAGAGGGCACTCTCCTCCCGAGTCACAAGCCCAGCAGAGCTTCTCTGTCCTCCAGGAGAATTAGTGGCAATGTCCATGAGGGCTGGGGTCCAGGACGAGGGCTAGGCTAACCAGAAGCACAGGGCTTTTCTTCCAGCAAACGGTCAGAGAGGAAAGACAGTCCTTCTGCAGCACAGAACTCATCAGTCAGACACAAGGGAATCTCCGTGGGGGAACAAGAGAGAAGAGGGAAATGGAGCAGGCTGCCTTCTGGCGCAGCTCTTATCTTGCCAAAGTGCTCCTAGTGGGGTTAAAAAATAAAATAATATTGAAACAGATCATAATAAAAAAAAATAGCTGTCTCTTCCACCTACCTCCCCCAACCCAGAGCCAAAAACTTAACTTTCCTAACTGCTTCTTCTGGTATTAAGTGCCACAGTCCTATATGACTTTCCTATTTTAACTGTAGCTTCCCAGGTGGCGCTAATGGTAAAGAACCTGCCTGCCAAAGCAGGAGACATAAAAGAGGTGGGTTCGATCCCTGGGTGGGGAAGATCCCCTGGAGGAAGGCATAGCAACCCATTCCAGTATTCTTGCCTGAAGAATCCCATGGACAGAGGAACCTGGTGGGCTACAGTCCACAGGATCACAAAGAGTTGGACACGACTGAAGTGACTTAACACACACATATTAATTGTTATCACTTTTAGACATTATCAGTTGTCTTCTGATTATAGTCAATGAGGATTTTGTACTCGTACATCACCCAGTTCTCCTCCAGCTCTCAGTACAGGCATATAATTCAATAATCAAATTTCAACACTATGGTTATGTAAATTCCATCTACTTCAAACGTCACAGAACTTACTATATTTGCATTTCCTTCCCTGTTCAGTTTTGATTTTTCTTACAGTCAGAAGTGTTATTGTTTTCACACTTTAAGAGGGTTTCTAAGGAGTTCAACTTTTCTATATCTTTTCCTTTCAGTTTATATCATGGTCCCACTGTTGGGAACAACTCTCTTGTATGTGACTCAGTATCTACTGAGTGTCTACTTTTGCAATTTATCCTATTAGGCGTTGAGAGATACAGAAACATGTTCTTTGGCCTTTTGCAGCCTAGAATTCAGTTAAGAAACAAGAGCTGCTGCTGCTGCTAAGTCGCTTCAGTCATGTCCAACTCTGTGTGACCCCATAGACAGCTGCCCACCAGGCTCCCCCGTCCCTAGGATTCTCCAGGCAAGAACATTGAACTGGGTTGCCATTTCCTTCTCCAATGCATGAAAGTGAAAAGCGAAAGTGAAGTTGCTCAGTTGTGTCCGACTCTTAGCGACCCCATGGACTGCAGCCTGCCACGCTCCTCTGTCCATGGGATTTTCCAGGCAAGAGTACTGGAGTGCATTGTCATTGCCTTCTCCGAAGAGACAAGCGAGGTACACATAAAAAGATAAATAAACAGTGCAAGCATGAAGCAACGATTTGAGCGTTGCCCTGTGTGCTCTGTGA
This sequence comes from Oreotragus oreotragus, assembly GCA_006410675.1. Classification (NCBI taxonomy): domain Eukaryota; kingdom Metazoa; phylum Chordata; class Mammalia; order Artiodactyla; family Bovidae; genus Oreotragus; species Oreotragus oreotragus. The sequence continues at coordinate 121,712 of SJYX01021645.1, forward strand.
TGCGTGTGGAGTTAATAGGACCCACAAGGAATGTTCTGGAGCCAGAGGCTAGAGGCACACAGAAGGTTTTCTAGCGGGGGGAGGGCACCAGGCCTGAACTGGCTTTGAAGTCTCATCAAAGCGGAGATAAGAAGAGAATATTCCAAGGGAGGGGATCAATGAAGAGATGGTCCTGGACCCCAAACATAGGAAACATCTTTGAACAGGACTCGGTCTCAATTTTCTCATTATTAAAATGCAAGGAGAAGCTGGCAACTGGTACTATGGTTCTTTGAGAGAAAACCCCTAATCTTAGGAAATAAACACTGAAATACTTAGGGCCAAAATGTATGTAACCTTCAAATGGTTCAGAAACAAAAATAGATACACTGTAGGACATTCCTTGCACTATTATCATTTTGGGACCCTTTGGAACTTTGTAATTATTTGACAAGTTATAAAGACACCTTCAAGAACTCTATCTTAAGGAAATAATCACATTCATATAAGCTTAATGATTTAAGCATAAAATTATTCTTTGTTCCATTTTAGCAAAGAAAGAAAGAAAAGAAATCAAATATTCAACAAAAGGAAAATGGCTAAGTAAATTCTATAGTACTTCATGCTGCTAGGAGCATGGATTTTTCCAGTAAATTTAAGTCTCAAAAGAAAATGATCAAAGTACAATGTCAAATGAAAAAAAATGGAGGATAAAAGCCAGCACATACTATATAAATCCAATTATGTATCTATATAGACATTAAAAATTGAAGAAAATATACCACAGGATTAACAGTAGTAAGATTGAGGGTAATTTTATATTTAAGTTTTCTATATTTTAAAGTTTTCCATAGTGAACAGGTGTTTTTCTAATAAGAAAATGAACATAGTTTTATGAAAAGCTAAAGAAAATAAGATAAGTGGACAGACCCAGAGTTATTTTCATGATTTTTAAGGACATAGTTCAGTTGGTAAAGAATCCGCCTGCATTGCAGGAGACCCCGGTTCGCTTCCTGGGTCAGGAAGATCTGCTGGAGAAGGGATAGGCTACCCACTCCAGTATTCTTGGGCTTTCCTCATGGATCAGCTGGCAAAGAGTCAACCTGCAATGAGGGAGACCTGGGTTCGATCCCTGGGTTGGGAAGATCCCCTGGAGAAGGGATAGGCTGTATATTCTAGCCTGGAGAATTCCATGGACTGTATAGTCTATATGGTCGTAAAGAGTCAGACACGACTGAGTGACTTTCACTTCACTCACAGGACAGAATTGTTAATGTTTATTTTTTGAAATCATATTCATAATGGGTGTTTTTTATATCTCTTAAAAAATGGAGACGACTATTTACCCTATAGAGTTATTGGCAAGATTAAATGAAATAATCTTTGTAATGTGCTTAGCCAACTCACTGGAAAAGGCCCTGATGCTGGGAGAGATTGAAGGCAAAAGGAGAAGAGGGCAGCAGAGGATAAGCTCGTTAGACAGCATCACTGACTCACTGGACATGAACTTGAGCAAATTCCAGGAGATAGCGAAGGACAGGGAGGCCTGGCGTGCTGCGGTCCATGGGGTCGCAAAGAGCTGGACATGACTTGGCAACTGAACAGCAAAGCAGCACAGACCCACCCAAGGAAGAATATATATATGTAATGTTGTTGTTTAGCTGCTAAGTCATGTCTGACTCTTCTGTGACCCAGAGACTGTAGCCCACCAGGCTGCTCTGTCCAAGAATTCTTCAGGCAAGAATACTGAAGTGGGTTGTCATTTCCTCCTCCAGGGGTTCTTGCCAACCCCAGGGATCAAACCCCAGTCTCCTCCATTGGCAGGTGGATTCTTTACCACTGAGCCAGCAGGGAAGCCCATATATGTAATATACACCATAGCTAGCTATTTTAATAAACCTCATCTCCCTGCTGCTTGCTTGCCAGCCTGTAGTTGACAGTGAGTTTAGTCGGACAGGGGCTGGGCCCCGGGTCGGGCAGGGGTGACCCACCCTGGCCTCCGCAGGTGGCGGGCGAGTACTTCAAGAACACCACGCTGCTGCTGGTGGGCGTCATCTGCGTGGCGGCGGCCGTGGAGAAGTGGAACCTGCACAAGCGCATCGCTCTGCGCATGGTCCTGATGGCTGGAGCCAAGCCGGGCATGTAAGTCACGCTTAGTGCATCTCCCCAGCTCCCAGTGGGCCCCCCGGACAGTCAGAGGGATGTCCCCTTGAGGTTTCCTACCAAAAGGGATGGGAGGACACCAGGGCCGCGAGGCTCCCTCCTCCCTCCAGGGAGGGGGACTGTGACCATGGAACGGAGACTTTAGTGTCCTTTACTATCACAATCCAAGTAACCCGAGTAACCGAGACCCGGTGCAGCAGATTACAGCATCTAAGGGGCTCATTCAATAGAGCAACATGGCCCAACGTGAACTGTTTCCCAGCCTTTTTCCCGGTGTATCAGGTAACAGGCTGGACGAGGAAGCGGCGTCTCCTCGGGCACGTAAGGAGGCGTGGCAGTTTCCCACCATCCACCCCAGCTCTTGTCACTGGTTCAGACTACAGGCCTGTCAAACGTGACATCTGACCTGATCTGCAGTCCCTCAGCTGTCTCCTCTCTCTTTGCTGTCAGGAGGGGCACTTGGGAATGTGTAGGAGGTCAGGACTGAAGATGTTGTGTGAACTCACTCCCACTCTGCTGGATAATAACCCTGCCCTTCCCTTTGGAATACTGTCCTCACCTCCTTCTAGCTTACAACTTTCTTGCAACCCTTTTTCAAAGCCTGGTTCCTTTGGGAATCCAACAGAGCGTAAATAAATAATATGGTATTCGTTTTCAAGATTAGTCATTAGATGAACACAGGTTATAATTCAAAGATGTTCCCATCTCCCACTTAACTACAGCTTTAACTCACAGCATAATTCTCAGTAATACCCCCTCACTCACTAATAACCTGAGTAATACCCCCTAACTCAATAATAACCTAATATTGTACCCCACACTCGGCCTGCTGGACAGTTTGGCACTTCCCCACACGATATTTGGACTCTGCAGCTCTTTAAAACCCCTGAATGCCATCTTCGAGAATTTTTATCCCATTGTGTTTCCACTTATCTCTGTTCACCGCACCTCCCAACCCCATGGGGCCCTCTGTTTGCTGTTGAGGGTCCAAGTCAGACAAACTCTTGTCTCCATCAGCCTAAACAGAGGCTCCATTGGGGCTCTGGCACCTACCCAGTCATGATCCATAGGACATGCTGGCCCCAAACTGCACAGTCGGTGATCCCACCTAAGGAGATCCACACGGGACATCTTTATGTTGACTTCTCTTAAGGAAATGAGAACTGTATCTGTACACACAGTGCATGTTTTCAAAGTCAAGGAGAACTTGGATGTTATCTTTGTTAGCCTTTCTCCAAGCCTCAACTCTTTAAGATACCAGCTTGAAAAAGTACACACAGTGAAACTGAACACTGGGGCCTTTGAGGGCTAAGCTTTCCACGTGTTAGTAGTGGAACAAGTAGTGGGTGGAACCACGAGCTCCATCCATTCATCTCTATTCAGTCGCTAATAACTATGGTGACATGGCTGCAAAGCAAGGAATGTGAAGGTATTCAGAGGTTTGCTGGCTGCAAGGGCCAAAAAAGAATTCCTTTATACCCACACAAAGAAACACACATCATCACCAAGCTAATGTCACCAAGCTCTCTCCACAGAGAGATGAGGAATCAGTTAAGTCCATGCCCTGTGACCCTATGACCGAAGCTACTCTTTGCTTAAGTAAAGGCTTTTTCTGGTGGGGGGTGGGGGCGGAATGCCAAGGCCACACTAGCCCATGAAGTGTGCTTCATTCATTCAACACATCTTTACATCTTTAATGTTTACTCTGTGCCAAGCCCTGGGAGTACCAAGGATGACATAAAATGGTGACATGGCTGCAAAGCAAGGAATGTGAAGGTATTCAGAGGTTTGCTGGCTGCAAGGGCCAAAAAAGAATTCCTTTATACCCACACAAAGAAACACACATCATCACCAAGCTAATGTCACCAAGCTCTCTCCACAGAGAGATGAGGAATCAGTTAAGTCCATGCCCTGTGACCCTATGACCGAAGCTACTCTTTGCTTAAGTAAAGGCTTTTTCTGGTGGGGGGTGGGGGCGGAATGCCAAGGCCACACTAGCCCATGAAGTGTGCTTCATTCATTCAACACATCTTTACATCTTTAATGTTTACTCTGTGCCAAGCCCTGGGAGTACCAAGGATGACATAAAACCCCAATATTCGGGACAAACGCCAGCACCGGTGGGTTGGTAGGGGGCCCTGAGGGAGCCCCGTGAGGTCAGAGCTTGGACCTGGGGAAGTGGGCGTGCTGTGAGGCTACCCCCCACCGCAAACCCCTCCCTGCCTTCCAGGCTGCTGCTCTGCTTCATGTGCTGCACCACGCTGCTGTCCATGTGGCTCTCCAACACGTCCACCACTGCCATGGTCATGCCCATCGTGGAGGCCGTGCTGCAGGAGCTGGTCAGTGCCGAGGAGGAGCAGCTCGTGGCTGGCAACTCCAGCGCCGAAGAGGCCGAGCCCATCAGTACAGTTTGCTGGAGTTCATCTCCCCCTTGCTCCTCCACCCCTCCTCCAGTGACACCGCCCAGCTCGGCACCCACTCCCACCGCCCCCTCTCACCTGCTTCCCTCCCCTCATCTTCTGATGTCCCCCTCCCCTGCCCTCTATCCCCTAACCTCCAGCCCTGCTCATCCAGAGGCTCCCTGTGACCCCCATTCCCAGCTGTTCCTTCCTGCCCCACTTCAGCAGCCTCTGCTGCTCCCTGCCCCCAGATGCTCAAGGATTAGCCCAGGACCCCAGACTTTTGTCTGTGTCCCTGAGTCTCACCACATCTTCAGAGTGGAGGGAAGGGGAGTTGCCTGGCACCATGCCCAGCGGGAGCCTGCATGCCTCTGGGTCCCCCTAGTCTAGCCCCAGCCTGGAGTCCCTGCCCTTCAGGGTCAAGTCCAGACTCCGTGTCTCACTTTCTGCTTTCCTTTGCGGCTGTAGATCTCAATGTAAACAACAGCCAACCTCCCCTGGAACTCATCTTCGTCAATGAAGAGTGAGTATGACTGCCCTCCTCCCAGACAGAGCCCCACCAGGTCCATCCCAGAGGTCAGGAAAGAGCCTGGGGAACAGCCCTTTCAGCTGGGTGGGCCACACTCACAGCTTGGCACACCACCACCACCCCCCGCCCACCCTGATTTCCTCTCTGCCCAAGACCCTGAGGGCAACTCCCTTTAAAACTGGGTACTGCAGGGCTGAGGGAAGAGGGGGAAAGACTATGCTGAACCTGATGGGACATACAGACTATACATACATCTCCCAAGTAGAATTTCATCTAAATTGATGTCCCTCTTGGGAGAATGATATTTTAAAAATCTATCAGTGAAGAAAGTCTTGCATATTAGATATCGCTGGAGACTCTTAAAGAACCACAAAGTATTTTATAGGTATTAGATATGGTCTTACTAGGTTTGGTCCTGTTACATACAGCAAGGAAAAATTAAGTGGCACGTAGGGGATAACAGGACAGTTGGTGAGAGAGCCACGTGATGATGAAAGCAAGCATTTTTAGAAAAGGAGAAATCTGGTCTCAAACACTCATGTGAGGCAGATTCATGAACAGCTGATTTCTTCTGTACATCTGATATCAGTATACGGTCTTCAAGGAAGACTGTGATGAATAGGACATTTTAAAAGCTGGATTTGTGCTAGAGATCCATTGTGCAATTTGCTCTTTTCATAAAAAAGTGGGGAACCCACAGTGAGTGAGCCCAGCACCATGTGGGGAAACAGAGGCAGGGGGCCCTCCTCCCACCACTGTCACCGATCATAATACCCTCGCCTTCCCTCCCCACCCTTGATGATGTCTCAGGCAAATCCCACAGCTCCTTCCAGATATTCGAACAATCTCATTTTCAGATATTCGGCCATCGGGTCCAGGCTCGGGTCAAAACTTCACTCTCTCACTTGAAGCTTCTCCCCACACTCTCGCACTCACACTCAAGCCCCTGTCAGCCCAAGATCTGCAGGATGAGAGGTGACCGTGAGCGGGGAAGACAGCTGGCTTTTTCTCTGTCTTCCTCTACCTTCCCCTCCCCTCAGCAACCCTCTCAGCTACTTCTGACTTCTCCAGGGTCAGGACAGAGGCTCTAGGGAGCAGGAAAGATACAGGGGCACAGAGGGTCTTGGCTGGAGGTGCTGGAGAGTGCGGCCAGTGCCTGGGGACTCGGGTCCCTACACATCGGGCATTCCCCTTCGGCGTCTTTAGGGTCCCTTGGAGGCCACCTCTGCACAGGGCCCGATGGCATGAGGGGCTCCTGGAGAACTGCTCGGCCCCCTTGGGTCTGTGTTCTGCGGGCTCACCCCCCAGCCCCTTCCATCTGGGGCTGCCTCTGCCTCCGTGATGGGGCCTTTTCACGGTGAGCACCTTCCCTGTGGGTCTCCCCCCGGCAGGAACCACTGGACACTGAAAGCACTAGCTGCTCCTGGCGCAGGGGTCCTTTCCCTTCTCACTCTGGCCTCCTGGGCAGTGACCACTGGCCTCTTGCCCTTGTTCTTTTCCAGATGAAAACACACGTCCCAACTCCAAAGGCGAAGCGCAGGGTGTCCCTGGACTCTCAGCAGCACTGGGTGGAGGGGGAGTGTCCGGGAGGGGGTTGCCAGGGTTAGTGGTGGTGTGCGGATGGCAGGATGGCAGTCTGAGGGGCTCCTCACCAGCCTCCTCACCCGATTTGGGAAGGAGGACAGGGAAATATCACAATACTCCCCCCAGGCTGACAGCTCCCTCCAATGAACGCTTCCCTCTGAGCTCCACCAACTCCTGATAGAGCCTGGAGGTGGGTGACGACTGCAGGGCCCCACGTCCTGCGTGTGTGTCCAGCACCTCACTGGCATTCCCAGTGGCTGAGCTCACAGGACCCACTGTCCTCAGAGCTAAGACAGACCAGAAACATGCCTTCAGTGCTGAGTGGAAGTCAGTAAGGCTGGTGTTAATCCCCACCTTCCTCTCTTCCAGCTCTCTCAAGGCAGAGCTGGAGAGCAGCCGGGCTGGGAGGGACTGGGCACCTGCAGTGACCCCCACCCTGGGGGTGCAGCTGCTGCTGAGAAGCTCGCCCCTCTCTCCTGTGCCTTCCACCACATGTGGCCCTGGCCCTCCCTGCTCCTGTTCGCCTTAGAGAAGCATTTCACATTTCTCCTTCTAGATGGTCAGCCAGTGAGACCACAGTCCAGGGCCCCAGGCTCTCCAGGAAGGCAGACATGTTTCTCTCTGGCACCATCACTTAGTACCCAGGCCCCCCGGGGAAGCTAGTAACCTCCCTCTGCCTAGATTCCTACCCTGTAAGCGTAGGTAACAGTGCCTGCCCCACAGATCTGCTGTGAGGATTAACAAGGTCCTGAGGATTGAAATCCATTCTTGAGTGCTCAGCTCCATGTTAGCTATTACTAGGAGTCTCGGGTTCCGACTTCATATGCAACACCCTGCCCTTGTCCTCACAAATCCTTACCACATCTCTCGAAGGTAAGATTTGTCTTCTTTGTAGCCAAGAACACCCGAGTCTAGAAGGGTCCTTTATACCAAAACCCGATGTGGGGAGAATCCCCATCTCAGCCATTCTGGGCCACTGCCATTTTTCCCACCTTTTTTGTTCTCTTCCAGCACGTCGAATGCAGACTTCAGTTCCCTGATGCAGAACAAGGTATGGCCTTGGGGTTTCTTCTGTGCTTTGAGATACTTAAAAGACTCTCAAGATAACTCATGGGGCCTTCCCTGGCAGTCTAGTGGTTAAGATGCCACCTTTTCACTGCAAGGGGGTGCAGGTTTGATCCCTGCTTGGGGAACGGAGATCCTGCAAGCCGCACGGTGCAGCCAAAAAAAAAAGTAACTCAGAGACAGAGATGCCTGGCAACTTGTCGAGAGCCCAGTGGCCTTCTCAGATGTGAGGGCAGAGAGGTGCTCACCTGAGCCTGGACATGTGAAGCTTCGGGCAGTTTTGAACCCCAGGCCTGGTTTCTGGGCTTAGCTTTGCAAACGGACAGGCTAACCAACCTTTCCTCACAGAAACCCATTAGTCAGCCGTCCACGGATTCACCCTTCAGACTCTTTTCAGGAGAGATTCATTTACAAAAATCCTAGTACAAAAGGGGACAGTTTAAAGGTGAAAGTCGAGTTGCCCACACACTGCTCAGCCTTGCCCCTCCCCTAGGGCTGGTTTTACATCACTTCTCACCTCAGCCCCAATGGATGGGCCTTGCTTGACTTCGTTGTATGCATTTTCTTTTTCTTTTTCTCTGTGTTAAAATGAAGGGTTCTTCGTGAGCTAATGGAGTTCTAGAAAGCCAAGCTCTCCTCTAATGACAGAGCCATGTTTTTCCAAATTTCAAAAGCCTCTTCATATGGGGAGCTTGGCTCCAGTCAGACAGGAACCTGTGAAAAGGAGGCAGACACAGTGAGGGTAGCTGTCTACCGCCTGGCTCTGCTCCCCAAGTCCCCAGGGAGGGGAGACAGAGGTGTGGTGCCCCCCCAGGGTGATCCAGTGGCTTCTCCAGACCCCACATCCTCCTCCTGATGGTGTGATGGTCTTTGTCCCGACAGAACCGGAATGGTGTGCCCACAGTCACCAACTCTGCCGAAACAGCAAACCTCCCAGGCAGGAAGCTGCACCCATCCCAGGTAATGGAGCGGAACCTCCTGATCCGGTTTCTTTCGTGAAACACCCGAGCTCCCAAGGGACACTGTTCCTGCAGCTGTGAGGGTGTCAGGCAGGCGGGCTGTCAACAGGCCACTTCAGCCACCTGTGGGTGAGGTCTGTGTGTGCCGCAGAGACGAGGCATCCCGCTCACTGCTGACTTCGGCAAGGTATCCCACTGCCCGAGCCCCAGTCTCGTCAGCTTTAAAACTGAGGCTCAGTCTAGATCAAAGGTGTCCACACTACTCCCCAAAGGTGCTTTGGGGCCACTGCAAATATTGTGTTCACATATCCTGAGATTTTTAAGGCAACTGCTTTTCTGTTCCCTGATTTTCCTGGAACTTTTTATCACTGAAACAAAAATGCAGAAGTAAAACAGATGTGAAAGCTGGCGTCACACTGCAACTCTTACTTAAAACCCTAGATTTCAAGTTTTTTGTGTTCATCAAAATCATCTCAATTATGTAACATCCGTCTCATCATAAATAAATACCACTGTTTATTGAATATCAAGCACTGTGCCACACATTTGCCCTCTAGTCTTGGCTCAATGAGGTAGCAACTTTGAACTGCATTTTTACAGAGATGCAGAGAGATTTACCCAAGGCTTTGGAGGTAGTAAGAGGAGAACCTTGATTCAAATACACTTTCAGTTAAAACATCAATATATGCCGATAAACAGAGAAGGCAATGGCACCGCACTCCAGTACTCTTGTCTGGAAAATCCCATGGATGGAGGAGCTTGGTGGGCTGCAGCCCATGGGGTCGCTAAGAGTTGGACATGACTGAGAGACTTCACTTTCACTTTCACGCACTACTCCCCTGCCCTCTATCCCCTAACCTCCAGCCCTGCTCATCCAGAGGCTCCCTGTGACCCCCATTCCCAGCTGTTCCTTCCTGCCCCACTTCAGCAGCCTCTGCTGCTCCCTGCCCCCAGATGCTCAAGGATTAGCCCAGGACCCCAGACTTTTGTCTGTGTCCCTGAGTCTCACCACATCTTCAGAGTGGAGGGAAGGGGAGTTGCCTGGCACCATGCCCAGCGGGAGCCTGCATGCCTCTGGGTCCCCCTAGTCTAGCCCCAGCCTGGAGTCCCTGCCCTTCAGGGTCAAGTCCAGACTCCGTGTCTCACTTTCTGCTTTCCTTTGCGGCTGTAGATCTCGATGTAAACAACAGCCAACCTCCCCTGGAACTCATCTTCGTCAATGAAGAGTGAGTATGACTGCCCTCCTCCCAGACAGAGCCCCACCAGGTCCATCCCAGAGGTCAGGAAAGAGCCTGGGGAACAGCCCTTTCAGCTGGGTGGGCCACACTCACAGCTTGGCACACCACCACCACCCCCCGCCCACCCTGATTTCCTCTCTGCCCAAGACCCTGAGGGCAACTCCCTTTAAAACTGGGTACTGCAGGGCTGAGGGAAGAGGGGGAAAGACTATGCTGAACCTGATGGGACATACAGACTATACATACATCTCCCAAGTAGAATTTCATCTAAATTGATGTCCCTCTTGGGAGAATGATATTTTAAAAATCTATCAGTGAAGAAAGTCTTGCATATTAGATATCGCTGGAGACTCTTAAAGAACCACAAAGTATTTTATAGGTATTAGATATGGTCTTACTAGGTTTGGTCCTGTTACATACAGCAAGGAAAAATTAAGTGGCACGTAGGGGATAACAGGACAGTTGGTGAGAGAGCCACGTGATGATGAAAGCAAGCATTTTTAGAAAAGGAGAAATCTGGTCTCAAACACTCATGTGAGGCAGATTCATGAACAGCTGATTTCTTCTGTACATCTGATATCAGTATACGGTCTTCAAGGAAGACTCTGATGAATAGGACATTTTAAAAGCTGGATTTGTGCTAGAGATCCATTGTGCAATTTGCTCTTTTCATAAAAAAGTGGGGAACCCACAGTGAGTGAGCCCAGCACCATGTGGGGAAACAGAGGCAGGGGGCCCTCCTCCCACCACTGTCACCGATCATAATACCCTCGCCTTCCCTCCCCACCCTTGATGATGTCTCAGGCAAATCCCACAGCTCCTTCCAGATATTCGAACAATCTCATTTTCAGATATTCGGCCATCGGGTCCAGGCTCGGGTCAAAACTTCACTCTCTCACTTGAAGCTTCTCCCCACACTCTCGCACTCACACTCAAGCCCCTGTCAGCCCAAGATCTGCAGGATGAGAGGTGACCGTGAGCGGGGAAGACAGCTGGCTTTTTCTCTGTCTTCCTCTACCTTCCCCTCCCCTCAGCAACCCTCTCAGCTACTTCTGACTTCTCCAGGGTCAGGACAGAGGCTCTAGGGAGCAGGAAAGATACAGGGGCACAGAGGGTCTTGGCTGGAGGTGCTGGAGAGTGCGGCCAGTGCCTGGGGACTCGGGTCCCTACACATCGGGCATTCCCCTTCGGCGTCTTTAGGGTCCCTTGGAGGCCACCTCTGCACAGGGCCCGATGGCATGAGGGGCTCCTGGAGAACTGCTCGGCCCCCTTGGGTCTGTGTTCTGCGGGCTCACTCCCCAGCCCCTTCCATCTGGGCTGCCTCTGCCTCCGTGATGGGGCCTTTTCACGGTGAACACCTTCCCTGTGGGCCTCCCCCCGGCAGGAACCACTGGACACCGAAAGCACTAGCTGCTCCTGGCGCAGGGGTCCTTTCCCTTCTCACTCTGGCCTCCTGGGCAGTGACCACTGGCCTCTTGCCCTTGTTCTTTTCCAGACGAAAACACACATCCCAACTCCAAAGGCGAAGCGCAGGGTGTCCCTGGACTCTCAGCAGCACTGGGTGGAGGGGGAGTGTCCGGGAGGGGGTTGCCAGGGTTAGTGGTGGTGTGCGGATGGCAGGATGGCAGTCTGAGGGGCTCCTCACCAGCCTCCTCACCCGATTTGGGAAGGAGGACAGGGAAATATCACAATACTCCCCCCAGGCTGACAGCTCCCTCCAATGAACGCTTCCCTCTGAGCTCCACCAACTCCTGATAGAGCCTGGAGGTGGGTGACGACTGCAGGGCCCCACGTCCTGCGTGTGTGTCCAGCACCTCACTGGCATTCCCAGTGGCTGAGCTCACAGGACCCACTGTCCTCAGAGCTAAGACAGACCAGAAACATGCCTTCAGTGCTGAGTGGAAGTCAGTAAGGCTGGTGTTAATCCCCACCTTCCTCTCTTCCAGCTCTCTCAAGGCAGAGCTGGAGAGCAGCCGGGCTGGGAGGGACTGGGCACCTGCAGTGACCCCCACCCTGGGGGTGCAGCTGCTGCTGAGAAGCTCGCCCCTCTCTCCTGTGCCTTCCACCACATGTGGCCCTGGCCCTCCCTGCTCCTGTTCGCCTTAGAGAAGCATTTCACATTTCTCCTTCTAGATGGTCAGCCAGTGAGACCACAGTCCAGGGCCCCAGGCTCTCCAGGAAGGCAGACATGTTTCTCTCTGGCACCATCACTTAGTACCCAGGCCCCCCGGGGAAGCTAGTAACCTCCCTCTGCCTAGATTCCTACCCTGTAAGCGTAGGTAACAGTGCCTGCCCCCAGATCTGCTGTGAGGATTAACAAGGTAGTGAGGATTGAAATCCATTCTTGAGTGCTCAGCTCCATGTTAGCTATTACTAGGAGTCTTGGGTTCCGACTTCAAATGCAACACCCTGCCCTTGTCCCCACAAATCCTTACCACATCTCTCGAAGGTAAGATTTGTCTTCTTTGTAGCCAAGAACACCCGAGTCTAGAAGGGTCCTTTATACCAAACCCCGATGTGGGGAGAATCCCCATCTCAGCCATTCTGGGCCACTGCCATTTTTCCCACCTTTTTTGTTCTCTTCCAGCACGTCAAATGCAGACTTCAGTTCCCTGATGCAGAACAAGGTATGGCCTTGGGGTTTCTTCTGTGCTTTGAGATACTTAAAAGACTCTCAAGATAACTCATGGGGCCTTCCCTGGCAGTCTAGTGGTTAAGATGCCACCTTTTCACTGCAAGGGGGTGCAGGTTTGATCCCTGCTTGGGGAACGGAGATCCTGCAAGCCGCACGGTGCAGCCAAAAAAAAAAGTAACTCAGAGACAGAGATGCCTGGCAACTTGTCGAGAGCCCAGTGGCCTTCTCAGATGTGAGGGCAGAGAGGTGCTCACCTGAGCCTGGACATGTGAAGCTTCGGGCAGTTCTGAACCCCAGGCCTGGTTTCTGGGCTTAGCTTTGTAAAGGGACAGGCTAACCAACCTTTCCTCACAGAAACCCATTAGTCAGCCATCCATGATTCACCCTTCAGACTCTTTTCAGGAGGGATTCATTTACAAAAATCCTAGTACAAAAGGGGACAGTTTAAAGGTGAAAGTCAAGTTGCCCACACACTGCTCAGCCTTGCCCCTCCCCTAGGGCTGGTTTTACATCACTTCTCACCTCGGTCCCAATGGATGGGCCTTGCTCAGTCCAAACTGCGGACTTCATTGTATGCATTTTCTTTTTCTTTTTCTCTGTGTTAAAATGAAGGGTTCTTCGTGAGCTAATGGAGTTCTAGAAAGCCAAGCTCTCCTCTAACGACAGAGCCATGTTTTTCCAAATTTCAAAAGCCTCTTCATATGGGGAGCTTGGCTCCAGTCAGACAGGAACCTGTGAAAAGGAGGCAGACACAGTGAGGGTAGCTGTCTACCGCCTGTTCACCCTGGCTCTGCTCCCCAAGTCCCCAGGGAGGGGAGACAGAGGTGTGGTGCCCCCCCAGGGTGATCCAGTGGCTTCTCCAGACCCCACATCCTCCTCCTGATGGTGTGATGGTCTTTGTCCCGACAGAACCGGAATGGTGTGCCCACAGTCACCAACTCTGCTGAAACAGCAAACCTCCCAGGCAGGAAGCTGCACCCATCCCAGGTAATGGAGCAGAACCTCCTGATCCGGTTTCTTTCGTGAAACACCCGAGCTCCCAAGGGACACTGTTCCTGCAGCTGTGAGGGTGTCAGGCAGGCGGGCTGTCAACAGGCCACTTCAGCCACCTGTGGGTGAGGTCTGTGTGTGCCACAGAGACGAGGCATCCCGCTCACTGCTGACTTCGGCAAGGTATCCCACTGCCCGAGCCCCAGTCTCATCAGCTTTAAAACTGAGGCTCAGTCTAGATCAAAGGTGTCCACACTACTCCCCAAAGGTGCTTTGGGGCCACTGCAAATATTGTGTTCACGTATCCTGAGATTTTTAAGGCAACTGCTTTTCTGTTCCCTGATTTTCCTGGAACTTTTATCACTGAAACAAAAATGCAGAAGTAAAACAGATGTGAAAGCTGGCGTCACACTGCAACTCTTACTTAAAACCCTAGATTTCAAGTTTTTGTGTTCATCAAAATCATCTCAATTATGTAACATCTGTCTCATCATAAATAAATACCACCGTTTATTGAATATCAAGCACTGTGCCACACATTTGCCCTCTAGTCTTGGCTCAATGAGGTAGCAACTTTGAACTGCATTTTTACAGAGATGCAGAGAGATTTACCCAAGGCTTTGGAGGTAGTAAGAGGAGAACCTTGATTCAAATACACTTTCAGTTAAAACATCAATATATGCTCATAAACGGAGAAGGCAATGGCACCGCACTCCAGTACTCTTGTCTGGAAAATCCCATGGATGGAGGAGCTTGGTGGGCTGCAGCCCATGGGGTCGCTAAGAGTTGGACATGACTGAGAGACTTCACTTTCACTTTCACGCACTAGAGAAGGAAATGACAACCCACTCCAGTGTTCTTGCCTGGAGAGTCCCAGGGATGGAGGAGCCTGGTGGGCTGCCGTCCATGGGGTCGCACAGAGTCGGACACGACTGAAGTGACTTAGCAGCAGCAGCATGCCCATTAAACGCCGTATTTGTTTCCTCTATTGGAGGTCCATGTCAGTTTTCATTAGGAGAAAGTATCATGGGAAACCACTGGGCAAGAGACCCTCTGAGGTCTCCTCCAGCTCTTATAATCAAGGACTCTTTCAGGAGAATGTGGAAGCCTCCAGCCTTTTCTGGGCCCTTGTAGGAAGATGGGGCAGAGGTATGGGCTTTGAGAATTGTGGCAGGGTGACCTCTGCCCCCGTCTCCCCATGGCCTGGCCTGGTGACATTTGTACCAGGCTACTTCTAGTCTCATGGGCCTGGCAGGACAGAGGGGCACTGGCTTCTTAAGGCCAGAGCTGAGATCAGAGGTCAGAAACCTCTGACCCTGAAAGGCCATCACATGGTCCATGCAGGGCCTGAGCAGACCAGGGCAAGGCTGAGATTTCTGTGCAAGCTGACGGGGAGGAGAAAGATGGGAGGAAAAATCAATAGGCAAGAAGAAAGAAGTGAGAAAGAAGGGAGGAGAGAAACACACTTTGACTCTCTGTCCAGTGAAAGCTGGACTCTTTCTATAATGCAAAGCTTATTTTTTAGTCATTTCCCAACCAGGACTGTATTGTAACTCCACAGGGAATAACCGTCTTCCATTTGGTACTTAAACGTGAGGTGGAGAACAGTCAGTTTTACTGGAATTCAAGTAAGAAAAACATAACTGTTAATATTCATAACAACAAAAATAGCAATATTAATAGCTTACCATTTGTTATATACCAGGAAGGGTTCCAAGTACTTTCTATTTACTCTTTACAACAACCTGGCAGAGGAAACTGGATTTTCCCCATTTTACAGAAGAAGCTATAGTTCAGATGGAGATGCCCTAGCAGGTCAAGGGTAGAACTAGGACTGGGACCCATCTGACACCCAAGCTCAAAATATTTCCGCTGCGCAATGGTCTTTCATGTTTTGTGGGCCAGAAGCCCAAGTTGGGTTAGAGAAGTTCACTGACTTTCCTTTGGTAGGAAAAGCCACCAGTCCTCACCCCCAGCTCCAGGAACCAGGAGCTCAAAAGAAAGTACAAGTCCCAGCACGACCAAATGATCTGCAAGTGCCTCTCTCTGAGCATCTCCTATGCCGCCACCATAGGGGGCCTGACCACCATCATCGGCACCTCCACCAGCCTCATCTTCTTGGAACACTTCAACAAGTAAGTAATCCACTTGGTCAACAAGTATTTACAAACCATCATGTGTCAAGAACATACCCGGATGCTAAGGATATTGCAGAAAATAGAATCAGAGCAGCTTTTGTACCAAGGGCCAGAGAAATGATCAAGTCATTACAGTTAAATGTGACGAGAAGGGTGGGATTCTGCAAGGGTGGCAGGGGCGGGTGGGGGGAATCAGTCTAGAGGGAGGAAATGCCTCCCCAAAGAGGTGGCAGTGAAAGTAGAGACCTGGAGCCTGAGCTGGAGTAAACTAGACAGAGGGAGATCTTCCAGACAAAACAGTGTAAGAGGCTCAAGGGCAAGAGAGCAGAGAAAATAAAGACAATGGCAGAGGGCGAAAGGAGGCCAGGGAGGTGGATGCACAGACCACACAGGGCCTCACAAGGCCCTCGAAGGAACTTGGAAAAAGTTTTCATCCGAAAAAGCTGGGAGAAGCCTTTGCAGAATTATAGGCAGGGAGTGAGGTGATCACATTTACAGTTTTGAAAACGCATTCTGGATTTTAAAAATGGACAATGGAATTTGGGAAGGAAAAGGCAGGAAGACAATCCAGGCTGCTGCTGCCAGTGCCCAGGACAGAACTGATGGTGGCCTGGATAACAGCGGCAGGAGAAATGGCCTGATCTGAGTGAGCTTCTGAGGTCGGATTAGGAAAAGCCTGAGAGAAGGGGACGCCCTGGACTCATTTTCAGAGTTGGGGCTTCAGCAGCTGGGGAAGCAGAGCTGTCCTTGACCTACACGAAGGTAAAGATGAGGAAATGCTGATAGAGAAGTGGACATGTCCGGGTGGACACGTCCCTGAATTTCAAGAGCCATTTTTAGGCTAAAGACACAGATGTGGAGTCGGGGTGGCCACCTGTGCCACCCCCAGGCTACCAGGCTCACAAGGGCCTCGTGTGGGTTTTAATGTCCTGCTATCAGTGAACAAGTGGCCCTACATTTGCCTTTTGCACTGAGCCCCACAAAGTAGATGATGGCTGGCCCGAGTGACTTGCATATGGAAACTGAAGCCCGAAGAGGGACGGAGATTACTCAGGGAGAACACACAGAGTAAGGAGATCAGGGGCATAAACATTAAGCACAAACATTTAGGGACGTCCCTGTTGGTCCAGTGATTAAGACTCTGCCTTGCAATGCAGGGGACAGGTTCTGTCTCTGGTTGGGCAACTAATATCCCACATGCCTCAGAGCAATGAACCCACACACCACAGCTCAAGAGTGCAGGCACCGCAATGAGAGAGCCCCCCGTGCTGCAACCAAGAACTGGCACAGCCCAATAATAAACAAGTAAATGGCTTTTTTAGAAAAACATTTAAATTAGACTAGAAAAGAGAATAAAACAGTATCAGACAGAGAAGAGGAAAATCTAGTGTCATTCTACCCAAAGGAAGAAAGTGGTCCATATTGTTTACAGTTGTTGAATGACCAGGCAAAGGAAGGACAAACATGTATCCATTAGATTTGATGATATGGAGATTACTGGTGGTCTAGGCAAGAACAATTTGGTCAAATGGCCTGAAAAGAAGCCAAATTTCAGTAGTTTGAGGAGTAAGATGGAAATGAGGAAATGCAGAGTTGGCTGTGAAGGCAAGGGGAGAGACGAGGTGATAATAAACGCAGGGTAAAGCATGGCAAACAGATGGGGAAACAATGGAAATAGTCACAGACTCGATTTCCTGGGCTCCAAAATCACTGCAGATGGTGCCTGCAGCCGTGAAACTAAGACGCTTGCTCCTTGGAAGAAAGGCAGTGACAAACCTAGACAGAGACATTACTTTGCTGACAAAGGTCCATATGTCAAAGCTATGGTTTTTCCAGTAGTCGCGTGCAGACATGAGAGTTGCACCATAAAGAAAGCTGGGCGCTGAAGAATTGATACTTTTGAACTGTGGTGTTGGAGAAGACTCTTGAGAGTCCCTTGGACTGCAAGGGGATCAAAGCAGTCAATCCTAAAGGAGATCAATCCTGAATATTCACTGGAAGGACTGATGCTGAAACTGAAGCTCCAGCACTCTGGCCACCTGACAATCTGTGAAGAGCCAACTCATTGGAAAAGACCCTGATGCTGGGAAAGATTGAAGGCAGGAAGAGAAGGGGATGACAGAGGACGAGATGGCTGGATGGCATCACCAACTCAGTGGACATGAGTTTGAGAAAGCTCCGGGAGATGGTGAAGAACAGGGAAGACTGGTGTGCTGCAGTCCATGGGGTCACGAAGAGTTGGACATGACTGACTGACAAAACAGGGTCAAGAATGGGCTTTTAAGATGAAAGACATTTAAGCACTGATAGGAAACATGGCACCCCACTCCAGTACTCTTGCCTGGAAAATCCCATGGACAAGAGCCTGGTAGGCTGCAGTCCATGGGGTCGCGAAGAGTCGGACACGACTGAGCGACTTCACTTTCACTTTTCACTTTCCTGCACTGGAGAAGGAAATGGCAACCCACTCCAGTGTTCTTGTCTGGAGAATCCCAGGGACGGGGGAGCCTGGTGGGCTGCCGTCTATGGTGTCACACAGAGTCGGACACGACTGAAGCGACTTAGCAGTAGCAGCAGGAATGATCCAGATGAGAGAATAGTTAAACCCTCGAGAGAGGGGATGACTGACAGGGTGGTGGCACTGAGAAAACAAGAGGGGGTGGAGAGCTGGAGAGTTCTCCCCCAAGCAGGGAGAGAGGAAGGAAAATGGAGGAAAACGAGGAAGGAGATGGGAGGAGGAAGGATTGAGCAAAGCTTAAGACCTAACTCCTCAGGATCTGAGCTCTTCACACCACAGTACTCTGCCCAAGCTCTGAGTTTCTGCCCTCTGGTTTAGTTTCTGGGACAATTCCTATTCCTTTAGTCTATGTCTTGGGTGGTAAATTTATCAGAATCTTTACATAAATTAAGAAGAAACAGATCTGAGTGATTCTCCTGAGTGCAGCGTGTATACACTTCTATGATATCAATTTTGGTTGCTTGGATGCCGTTTTAGCTTATTTCATAATTCTTGGCTGGGCTCAGTACAGCTGCAGCTGTCAAGTGACTTCTCGATAATATATTACCATATTTTTATCATTAGCTGTTCTCTTAACTCTGCTGTATGTCTTCTTAAGGACCATTTAGCTTACTAGCCCCCAAAATACTACATGGAAATCCACCCTTTTCTAACCACTGACCTGGTTCTTTCCCTTCCAGCCAGTATCCAGGTGCAGAAGTGGTCAACTTTGGCACCTGGTTCCTCTTCAGCTTCCCCATCTCCCTCATCATGCTGGTGGTCAGCTGGTTCTGGATGCACTGGCTGTTCCTGGGCTGCAAGTGAGTCCCAGGGCCCTGAGAGCAAGGCTCTCCCATTCATCCAGGGCCATGGCCCAAGCCCCAAGGGGGACACTCAACTGGGAGCTGCCAAGTAACCATCAAGGACGCCCAGGAGAGAAGGCAGTGGAGTAGACGAAGACTCAGGCATTGTGTTTTCTAGACACTCCAAACTCACACGGACTTTGCACTTCTCTGCGAGCTCTATGATGTAGAAGGTCAACCGACTGGTTAGCAGAAGGGCTGGATTCATAAAAGGTCTGAATGGGAGAGTAGTTAATGTAGTTTCATGGAGAGTAATTTGAACTAATTTCTAAAGAAATGACTCCAAGTAGAAGTTGCCTTAGGCTTAATTTTATAGACATGACTGATTTATACTTAAGAGTTGTATGAAATATGCTCATATCACTCAAAATAACATTAGACATTCCTCTTGCCATACTATTTCTAATGTTAATCTACTTAGCCAGCTTTCCATCACTGATGCTTGCTCCAAATTTGATCAGTTTCAAACACATAAAGGAAAGATATACCTGATGTTTTGCTATTAGTCCAGGGGACCCAACTTTCCCACTGCTCAGGGAATGTTCTCTGAGCTTTCTAAAAAAATAATTCAAGAGACAATCATCAGATCAATGTCAATTGTATACTTCTATGCTCACAGTATTGCTAATTGAAAACTAATACCCACGTTCACCCCAAACAACCCTGTATCTAGACAGATACACACACACACACACACACACACACACACACACACTGCTACATGTGCTTGCAAAAAATATATAAGCACCTACATACATATGCCACATCAAAGTGATTCTCATTTACGTAAAGGATGAGTGTGTAGTGACTTCCCTGGAAGTCCAGTGGCTAAGACTCTGCGCTTCCAATGCAGGGGGGACAGGTTTGATTCTAGTTCAGAATAGAACAGGATCCCACAAGCCACACAGTGACTGGGAACGGGGGGAAAGATGAGTGTGTAGAAACAACCAAACATAAATACCCTCACACAAGTCCATGAGACATGACTTCACATTAAATGGCAGAGATCTACCCGGGAAGCTGGGGAGAAGGCTGCTGAGGGGCTGTGTTAACTTGCACACGAAGCTGCATGATAGGCGGGACGAGGGGAGAGAAGAACCGTCACAGCCAGCCAGTAGTTTAGTGTTTGCTTACGACTGGCTCTCCACTTGCTTTCAGAAGTGGCCTTCACTCCTCTGCTATTCTTCCCTTCTCAGTTTTAAAGAGACCTGCTCTCTGAGTAAGAAGAAGAAGACCAAAAGGGAGGAGTTATCAGAGAAGAGGATCCAAGAGGAATATGAGAAGCTGGGAGCCATTACGTAAGAATCAGCCCTTCACTCTTTCTCTCTTTCCCCAGGAGAAAATCACAGCAGGTAAAGTGCGCAAAGCAGCACCCTTGTTCTCGGTGGCCTCCTGAGCTGGGGGAGTTTTCCTCAAGTACAAATAGAGGTGCTATTTAATGCCAAAGTCAAGCTGGCCCCCAGGCCCTAGGGGCCACCCTTCCCCGTTGCAGTATTCCAAGTGGTTGAGCAGAAGCTGCGTCTCAGGTCTCCAGTCCCGGAACCCTGATCGCAAGAGCATCCTGAAACAAAGTGAGGAGGCCAAGAGAAGCGTCCCAGTTCCTGGAGGGGGGTCTTCCTGTTTTCTCTTCTAGCTACCCGGAAATGGTCACTGGATTCTTCTTCGTCCTGATGACCGTGCTGTGGTTTACTCGGGAGCCTGGCTTTGTTCCTGGTTGGGATTCCTTCTTTGAAAAGTAAATGATACCATCTCTATGAACAACCGCCTCACCCAAACTCTTCAGGCAGTACCCACCAGGGTCCCCTCCTAGACTCTTAGGGATAGTCAGGAACCCAGGAAGCACTGTCCTCTTAAAAATTCCCCTTTCTTAGGGAAGTTGCAGTGCAGACTCAAGAAGAAAATAGTCTTTGGAGTTTGCCTCCAGGGTTGGGGTCAGGAGCTGCCACTTACCATCCCCATGACCTTGGTCTTGTTACTTAAGTGCTTATTTCGAGAGTTAAAGGAGAAAATCTAGAGTAAAACACAGTGGCCGAGGCGTGTCCTGCCCCCCATATTCCCGAGGGCCAGGGCCACAGGCCGCAAGCTCTCAGCATCAGCTTGTGACCCTCACAGTAAAGAGAATGCCTCCTTTTCTCTTCTCCATCTAAAATAACTCCTGCTCACTCCTTCCAACAGGTCCATAAATTCACACTAAGACATGCCCTGCCTCCAGACATTAAATCCACCAGTGGATGGCATGGGAGCAGCTGGCCAGAAGGAAGGCTGAGGTCCCACTAGACTAGGTGGCCTGGAAAGGCGCCACATTCAGACAGGCTGTCCCGGGCCCGATGTGGCCCCTGGGCCTCCTGACTCTCCTCCCCAGCTCTGCTTGTCTCTGGCAGGAAGGGCTATCGCACCGATGCCACGGTCTCTGTCTTCCTTGGGTTCCTCCTCTTCCTGATTCCAGCGAAGAAGCCTTGCTTCGGGAAAAAGAGAGATGGTGAGAGGAGTTCAAGGGAAGAGTCGGGGCTGGCTCCAGTCAAATAATGGTCTAAGTTCAGAATTTCTGGAAGGAGCCTTACCAAAGCCCTTCTGACTCCTCCCGGTGTAGCAGAGTATCCTCTCGTTCAACAACGAGATTTGTCTCCACAAATCACACCAGGAGGGTTCATCTGGCTCTGCCTCCCTGTCATCTAGGGGACGACCGGGGGCCCTCGCTGGGCATGGAGTCCATCATCACGTGGAAGGACTTCCAGAAGACCATGCCCTGGGAGATCGTCATTCTGGTGGGAGGAGGATATGCCCTGGCTTCTGGCAGCAAGGTAACCCATGAGTCGTCTTATTGGGCCAAGTATTTTTCATTATGTAAATTATGTAAAGCCAGTGGCTTTACATAATGAGTCTTTATAGTTCTGGGAGGGAAGATTCAAAGGTGCTAAGAGATGAATGTTCACCCAAGTCGCTGGGAAGGGAAGCCAGGAATGGACATCGTGCCCCATCCGGAACATCCAAATGGCACTATTGGGAGCAGAGTTATTGTCCCGGCACACAAGCATTCACACCTCGGGTATGGGCCCACGCTGCTGCAGGCAAGAGAAGTACTGGACTTTGTAGCCATCTCCTTCTGGGGACCTGACAGTGGTGACAGGTATAAGGGCCCAGAGATGCCCCAGCCTGATCCCTCGGTTAGTCTGTATGCCTATCCTGAGGCCCTTTGGAGAATGTATGCTAAAGTGGGTATAGATGCCCCAATTTCCTGAGTGGGAGGATTTGGGATGAGATCTTTTAAAGGGGGCTGGTGGGAAAGAGTTGATTTTCCTAACCCTTTCCTGAAGTAAACAACCATTAATAATCAGGCTAAGGTTCTCACTGTTTGCTCTCTCTGTCTTCTCTATGTGTTTAATACATTAACCCATTCTCAACTTGGCTCAGTTTTGACTGCCCCTCGTGTGGGCCTCAGTGCTATCTGCATCAGTAATAAGGTCCCTGGGTCCTCTGCTTGGAAGGAACCACGCAGGACACTGGGTCCCCTAGCCCACCCAGGAGAGACTTCTTCCCTCCAAGACACTCTGGGCGACAGGGATAGCCCTGCACAGCCAGCAGAGGAGTCACTCTTGACTTTCAGCTCAGGTCTTCTGGATGTCTTCCACTCCTTGGCCTGGCCTTCTTCTTAGGAACCCCTCTCCTCAGTAATAATTATTAAAACAATAAAGACACTTATTATGTTCCCCTAGATCATGTTTTCTTCCAACTAAAACTCCCCAGTTCCTTTAACCATTCTTCACAGGAGTAGTGACCACACTGGTCCCTCTCCCTAGGACTCACTACACTTTGCCTTTGAGCAAACATAGTCCAGGGGTGGTCAGTCTGCTGGAGAGTAGAGCAGTTGTTAATAATAACTCAGGCCCCATCCTTTACTTATGGAAGCTTTTACAAGGCTTCATCGGCACTCATGTCAATGTTTACACTGCAACTAATATGCTTTGTTCTTTTCATTGCTAGCCATTATTAAGCTTCAAGTCCTTCAATCAGTTCTGTATATATGCTTTCAATATTTCTGACTCCAAGTTCATAATATCACATTTATCCTTGTTGAATTTCAGTGGTTAGTTTTGGCCACTGAGCCCAACCTGGCAAGATTTTTTTTTTTTTTTACTAAAATTGTACATGTACAGATGGTATGGCTATAAAACCTACTCACTCTACTACTTTAATAATATAATTTAGATACAGTATGTGTAATTCCTCCTGAATCTGAAATAATTTCAGAGTCTTAACATTAGTGAGGAAAACTCAATAAAAATGTGTTCATACCAAGGGTTTAAAAAATAAAGATTTCTTTTATTGTTTTTTTTCCCCTAACTTTACAGTCTAATTTATCAGTTTATTTCAAATTATAGTATAAGGTAGTTCTTCTGGAAAAAAAAAATTGCCCTTATTTCACTTTACTTACAAGGACTATTGGATAACATGATAAATAATACTCCAATTCTTTATAAAACCTACTGCTTCCACTCAGCTAACTTCTCTGCCTCCTCTGTCTTTGTCTGGTGAGCATAGTTTTGTGTGTCACATGCAATAGAAATTACAGAGGTTCCAGGCACTGCACCCACCATTAACTGAGGTAGTCCTCACATATTGCATTTACAGCTCTCAGTCAGTGGAGAAAGAAAAAAGGAAGTGCTCAAGGTAAAAATGGCTACATGAGGGACTTCTGAAGCCCTTGGTTATCAGTTGTCTATGAGCGTGCTATGAAGTGGCCCAGGTGCTGTGGAGATGAAATGAGCTTTTGATGAACTTGGAGAAGAGAGAGTGGCCTGCTGACAACATAGTGAGGCCGTCCTTAATAGAAGAACATGAGGAAGGCCCGCAGTTTGAGGAATCATAACATTTCTCACCCTGTTTCTTGCCCTAGTCCTCATTTCTTTATTGCATTTGCAGTCTGGAGGGTGAACAGAAAAAGTCAGAGCATGTCAACTAGAGAAGGGAGAGGAGGGAGGGTGGGAGAGCTGGAGAGTGCGTACGGCCACCTGGGGTTTTTTAAGAACATAAACTCAATTGTGCCCTTCATTTTTAGGGGATGGGGAGAGCCCTCATCATTGGCAGATGAACATCTTCCAACCAAATGAATTACTCCAAGTGGAAATATTCGTTTATTTGAGTTCATGTGTGTAGGTGTTGCTAATGGAAAAGGTTCAAGCCTTTATTTCATATTGACAAGAAGTATGGGCAGATGGTAGATCCTGATGTCAGCTGTGATGAGACCTGAACCTAACACAGGCTGAGGCTGAATGACCATTTNCATTGGCAGATGAACATCTTCCAACCAAATGAATTACTCCAAGTGGAAATATTCGTTTATTTGAGTTCATGTGTGTAGGTGTTGCTAATGGAAAAGGTTCAAGCCTTTATTTCATATTGACAAGAAGTATGGGCAGATGGTAGATCCTGATGTCAGCTGTGATGAGACCTGAACCTAACACAGGCTGAGGCTGAATGACCATTTCCAGGCTAGTGAGGTGGCACCTTCGCCACGACATGGAATTCCTCTCTCCCTCATTGCTCACGTAAAATTTCTAATGCCCAGCCCTGCCTACTCAGGCCCCAAAGACCAGAGGAAAAGTTACTATCCAAACATGGTGATAATTTGTTCCCTTTCGTGGGTGATAACAGAAATAGATTTCAAAAGCAGGAATAAGGATTATACTTGGCGACCTGTGCAAAGGGCACTGCTGAGTGAACAGACAGCATGACGCTGTCGGAGGCTGGAGAGTGTAGCAGGTGTGAAGCTGAGTGGCCCATCAGCCCCAAGGTCTCCAATCCCTGCCAAGTCGCCAGAGCGCCGAGGAGGATCGCAGCAAGTGGAGGCTCTCCGTGCCCTGTGACAACGACTGACCAGGCGGCTCTAAGACTAAATGTGCAATCAATAAGAAAAAAAAAGAATTCGCTGAGACCCTTGTGGCCCAGTGGCCAGACTCCACACTCCCAGTGCAGGGGGCTCAGGCTTGATCCTTGGTCAGGGAACTAGATCCCGCATGCTGCAACTAAGACCCAGCACAGCTAAATAAATAAATGTTTAAAAAAAAAAAAAAAGGAATTTGCTGGGCTACGAAGTGACTTAATCATAAAAAAAAAAAAAAAACCAGGAATGCCTGTGGATCCAGCCTGCCTAAAAATAGGGAGGCAAATTAGATGGCTCCTGGTGGTCCTGTCCAGCCCCCACCATCCCTGACCTTCTGGAGGCTAAGAGTGCCACTCTCTTCTCACTGCATTGTCTTGTCTCCCTGCAGACCTCCGGCCTGTCCACATGGATCGGGCAGCAGATGCTGTCTCTGAGCAGCCTCCCGCCGTGGGCTGTCACCCTGCTGGCATGCATCCTGGTGTCCATTGTCACAGAGTTTGTAAGCAACCCAGCCACCATCACCATCTTCCTGCCCATCGTATGCAGTCTGGTGAGTAGAGCAGGGCTCTGAGATGTCCAGTAACTGATAAGTAAATAGATAATAAAAGCAAGAGCTCTAGAAATCCTTTCCCAAAAGTCTAGGCTTAGTTTAGGGGCAGTTCTGAATGGAAACAAGAATGGACAAGATAACTGTAAAACCCTAGGATTCTAATACCCCACAATCACCATCCATCTTTCTCTCCTATGGAAGTGAAGTGAAAGTCACTCAGTCGTGTCCGATTCTTTGCGACCCCACAGACTATACAGTCCATGAAATTCTCCAGGCCAGAATACTGGAGTGAGTAGCCTTTCCCTTCTCCAGGGATGAGACCTAACAGGAGGGCAGGAGAAATAGCTACAGAAAATGGAGACAAAAATGTTCCCAGAAGTACTCTCAGCTGCAGAGACCAAAACCACAGCTCGGTCATCATCGCCTCCACCCAGCTTCTCTGTCCAGGAGATTCTGAGAATTATGAGCAATACCAGCCTCATTCCTGGGTCTCAGAACAATTTCTGATTAATGGAGTAGGTGTTTGCACCGTCAGATGGTGGGGGTGGAGCCACTGGCAGATCTCGGCCTGGCTAAGCAGCCCCAGAGGTGATCCACCAAACACAATGCTGCCTCCATCCCATTCTGTGAGGTGAAACCTGTAAGATGAAGGCTCTTCCTCATCACCAACAAGACAGTATCTTCCTACTCAATCAGCCCCAAACTCCTCCCACTCAGCCACTCTCTGCTCACTGCTCCCTCCAACTTCTCCCTCTCATCAGCCTGCCTACATGAGTGCAGGAATGCACTTAAAACATGGTACCATTGAGGGTAAGACCACAGGTTCCCACAGGTTCAAGTCCCACATAAAGCAGTTATCATACCTTGGGGGGTGGTGGGGAAGGAAACAAACCTTAGTTCTGCACTCCAAGAGTGAGAAATGTCAACCTTGATCAACGCAATTTGTTCATGAGATTTGTGTTGCAAGAATTTCCCAGCTGAAGCATCAAATTTTAAAACTACTCCCTTAGACCAGCACCAAGGAATGAAACATCCCTTCTAGTAGGGAGGCAACTTGGAGTCCATGTTTCCATGGGGAGTGAGTGAGCAGCAGGGACCATCCAAGAAGCCCGGGACTCTGTGCTTTTGAGGGTGTGGTTTACCTGGCCATCGCACATGGTATCCAGTCAAGGGCAGCTGACACCCAGCCATCATTTAGGCACACTTGTGATGGTAAGCATGGCAAATGCAAGTCTAACCTCCATGCTAATGTTTCTGTGAATTCTGTTCCTAGTCTGAAACGCTGCAAATAAATCCACTCTACACCCTGATCCCGGTCACCATGTGCATCTCCTTTGCAGTGATGCTGCCAGTGGGCAATCCCCCCAACGCCATCATCTTCAGCTATGGGCACTGCCAGATTAAAGATATGGTGAGTTGTGGGTGGCCTCTTCCCACCAGGCCCACCTGCCATGAAGACAGGGATGACTGGCCCTATACAGCTTTCTAAAGTTTATTATTTTATAACCAGTACCCCTGATCTGTCATAGCTCAGCCCCAGGGTGGTGGAATGGTTCTGGTGAAAGGTTTTTCTTTGGTCCACAAGCACCAAGAACAGCAATCATGTGCTCTCCCCAGCCCTAATCTGGGAAAAGAGTGGGAACGTAGACAGAAAAGGCTGGGACTGACCCGGGGTGTGACCCACTCTGGAAGCCGAGAGCTTGTTCTGATCTTTGCTCAGTTCCTGCACTGAACCGTGGGGATGTTGGCCCAGAGTTGCTGGCTTATTCATAAAAGGTTAAGTGTGACACACTTTATGAACTGAGGGTGAAAAATACTTTGTAAGAACAAGACTCTCCTCCCTGTCCAACCCTCTCCCCAAGCAAGAAACCCCCAAAGCAACAACCATAAAATGAAGCACCCAGAGCTCATTTCTTAGTTTCAGCGAGGCTCATGAAACACGGCTTGGAGGGGACACTTTGTGGCTGGTTTTAGTGTGGGGCCACCCTCCACCCCTCAGCCTGTGCTCACTGCTGTGCTTCTCGACTCCCAGGGCTGACGAGGTTGGGGAGGGAGGAACCTCTCATAAAGCTAACTGGGCCCGTCCTCCCTTGCTGGGGGCTAGTTTCTCACTCCAATCCAAACTAGATCTCGGCAGCTCTGTAAATATCAAACGGAGGAAAGGAAGAAAGAGCTTCAGGCTGGGAGCAGATATTCAGATCCTCTCTACCCTCAAAATGATCATCCGAGTCATTTGAATTACCTCGGGAAGGGGGTCACAGCCACCCCTGTCCCCCTCCACCCCCAGATCTTACTGCACAGCCCATCCACTCCTGCCGAGCTCCACCATGACTCTCCTGTCCCCTCGATCTCCCCCTGCACCCCCGATCCTGCTCCCTCTGCCGAGTGCTCCCACCACTCACCCTCAGCCTTTACCCTGGAATCAAGGGACCAGGGCCAGTCATTTTTAGAGGCACCAGATGACGAGCAGTGAGCCGGTCCTGGGTTCTAGCCCCAGCCTGGGCACTGACTCAAGACTTCACTTTCCTCATCTGCTAAGTGAGCAGGTTCAGCCCAGATGCTCTGTGTGGTCCCTCTCAGCTCTAAATGACCTTCACTTAGCTCTTTTAGAACCCGCTTCCTCTCACCCGCTGGGAAACGTGGGCAGTTCTCCACGCCGAAAGGTTCAGGGGGACAGGATGATTCACTCATAAGTACAAGGCTTGGGCCAGGAGGCAGAAGGGCGACTCGAGTCATCAACCATTTCCTCACATTCACTTTTCCCTCACAACCTGCCCAACTCAGTCCCGGTTAGTGGACTTGCGGGAACACGCTGCACACTTGGGTCGTCACCTGCTAGGATGACAGCCTTCCCTAGTGGACACTCCCAGACGGCCCTGGCTCTGCCATCCTTCTTCCCCCATGTCCCCCTTCCACCTGGGCGTGTCAGTGCCACGACAGAAACAAAGCGGTCAGAGCCTTGGCGGTGACAATCCCCCAGGAGAAAGCAGCAAAGGCCCCACGCCCCCAGCCAGGACGCTGTCTGTTGCCTTTCTGCGGAAGGGCTGGTGCAGGCGGCTGACTTTTGCCCAGGTGAACCCAAGGACACTACTTCCTTGAGCTGTTCCTTGTGGGGAAAAGGCAACAGTCACAGAACACAGGCTCTCCTGGGAGGCCCCCGCTGTGAAGGCACAGTGACGGCTCTGAGAGGCTTCAGCTTTGACGAGCTCCCCTATCTCAGTGAACACATTTCCCAGTCATGTAGCTGTTTCAGTGCGTCCCAAGCACACACCTCCTAGGCCTCCATGCAATAGTGAGCATGCTACAAAAGGAGATGATGCCAATGGCCATCTCCCAGCCCCAAGTCCCTCCTGTCCGCCAGTCCTCTACAGGCCTGTGCCCGCTGTAAGGCACCACTAGAGTACCCGGGGGCAGTGACGGGGACAAGCCAGGGCCATGCAGGGGGGCTGGGGTCACGTCAGGCGAGGCTCAGGCGGGGGCACCTGGGCACTTGTGCTGTCTGCTCACAGAGACCACGGGCTGTGTGCCCTGCTGCTTGTGCCCTGCAGGTGAAGGCTGGTCTGGGGGTCAATGTCATTGGCCTGGTGACGGTGATGGTGNCTCAGGCGGGGGCACCTGGGCACTTGTGCTGTCTGCTCACAGAGACCACGGGCTGTGTGCCCTGCTGCTTGTGCCCTGCAGGTGAAGGCTGGTCTGGGGGTCAATGTCATTGGCCTGGTGACGGTGATGGTGGCCATCAATACATGGGGAATAAGCCTCTTTGACCTCAACACGTTTCCTGCCTGGGCCAAGGTCAGTAATATCACTGATCAGGCCTGACCCCTGTGGGCGAACGGCCCGACCCCAGGAGCAACCAGCACCCAGCAGAGTCTGACCAACAGGCTCAGAGGACCACCAGGAACACAGGACCCCCTCAGAAGATTCCTCCGTCTTCCACCTCCGGTGACGTGCAGAGAACCTCCAAGCACAACGCACAGGCCCAGACGTCAGTGTCTTCCACTCTGCCCTCCTTCCTCAGCGCTGCAGTGGAAGGAAACCTAAAACCCTTCTCCCTCCCTTATAGCTTGTCTCTCCAACCAGCTCTTTCTGAAAGCCGGCAAGAGACAAAAGTCTGTCTTCATTGCCCCTCAGAGGCTAAGCCTCACAAACTGACCAGTCCCCCTGGGCTTGATGTTATTCTTCAATTCTCAGTCCTGTTCAGGAATAGAAGGAGAAAACCCAAATCGTGCTACCAAGTGCAGAAAGTGAAACCAGTGTCATCTCCTCCTCGGGGGAAAAGTCTCACCCAGAACCTGAGACCTGGCGTCGGCTCCCTTCTCCTCGATGTTTCTCGCCAAGTTCTCTCCACAAAAGGGCAGTTCTTGGGGAGGCCTCCTTGTGGCCATCAGGACTCTCTTATCATTCCTCTTTTAAGTGTCTCTCTTCAATGGCTTCTCTATACCATGGCACCACATCCCTGCAAAGAAATAGTGTCCCCTTCAGAATGAGGCTGGTGCTGTTCTCTGTCAAAGGAAAAGGAGGCAGAAAGAAGACACACTGAGATCAGTGTCTCTCTCCACTCAGCACTAACCATGAATACCACCGTGCTGGTTAAGCGTTGGGAGGAAGGAAAAACCTTCATAGTTCGTACCTGTCTTACTGAGGAGGCGGAAACTAAGACCACAGCACTATTAATGATATGTCGATGGGTTTTTTTCAGGAGGCAATGAGTAGTTCGTCCCCAATAAGATAAGCACAGTTGATGAGCCCCTGCAGGGGAGGGGAGATGTCTTATGTCTCTTAAAGTCTCCAGCAACTTATATGGTATGGTAAACTGTGTGCGTGTCTGCTCAATAAATGTCTTCCTTGAAATGACTGCGGAAGTCCAGGCCTTCTCCTTCTTCCCCAACTGCACCCCTATCCCCATGACAGAAGTCTTTGCCACAGGACTGGATGTTGCTCCCAATCCCTCCGGCGTGACACATTTCAGATTTTTACCATCAACTACTTGCTAAATACACCTTATGGGAAAAGGAGGAAACCATGGCTACAGCGCTGCTTGAACTGATTTTAAGTTACTAATGACAGCAAGTGCAGATTTCCCACAACCATTTACCAATAAAGTCACTCTCTTAGTTTATCATATATCAGTGAGTTACAAAGTTTCTTTTGTGCCAGTCACAAACCTGCACCAGGTTTAACCAGGAATATTAACTGCTGCTTCCAGTTAGCATAGGCCAAATTATCTGGCCACTTACAAAAGTCAATGAGCCCAAATGAAATACCAATGTTAGGTATGTCTGAGGAACCAGCTGGTCTGAGGAACCAGCATCACTACCGGTCACGTTGCTTTGAAATATTTCTGAGTCAGGATGTCACTCCTATTGTCAGGGTAGCCAAATGGTCAAGTGTCTGACCTGTTACAGAATTTAAGACGCCAAACCTTTAAGTCAGACAACAAGGCAATGCACAGATAATCAATAAGATGCTGGGAGTATAAACAAGCAAAAGGAGAAAGAAAAGGTGACAGAGAATTAAGTAGACTTCAGACTTTCTTGGTGGTCCAGTGGTTAAGAATCCGCCTGCCAATTCAGGGGACACGGATTCAATCCCTTGTCTGGGAAGATTCCCCATCCTACAGGGCAACTAGGCCCACAAGTCCTAGGCCCGTGCTCAGTAACAAGAGAAGCCACTGCAACGAGAAGCTCTCACACAGCAACTAGAGAGAAAGCCCACACGCAGCAACGAAGACCCAGTGCAGCCAAGAATAAAAAAAGGATTCAGTTGACTTAGAATGATTGGCCCCTGTTCAGCTATTCGAGACCCTGACTCGCTCTGAAACAGAAAGCAGAGCAGCTCCATGAAGCTGCTGCCATGTCCATCAGGCAGCTAACACTCGAGTAGTCAGTTCAGAAAGGGTGTTTATTTTGGTCTGGTCAGGAGACAGAACAGCACCCTTCTGTCCCCACATCAGAGACTCAGTCCAAAGAAGCCTGCTCATTCCAGGTATGAGTAACGAGCATCAGCTGTGACTCACAACCCGTCTTCTAAAATCGCTCTGCTGCTGGACAGGACCTAACAGGACCTCTGCTTAGTAGTGCTGTCTTTTGCAAATAAATTTGATTCTTCTCTTCTCATATCACAACTCTATATGGGTGGAAAAGCTGTAAATGATCATCTTATACCAGCTCATCTTATAGCTGATGAAATTGAGAAACAAAAACACCAAGTGAGTTGCATCTTATTCTTGATTATACATCAAATTTTGCGTTGCCTCAGAAATTCCTTTAAGTCACCCATGAAGTACACAGTATACCACCTTTTATTTTAGAATTCACATGAAACAAAGACTCGCGTGCCATTTTAGTAAATAAAAAAGCTAGTTTTTTCCTCCGTTGTCAGAGTAGATCTCTTATTTAGCTGAACCCAAATAAAGTAGGTGGCTTCATATTTAGCCACGTTTGAAAAGTGCATCTTGACACTAGGATCACTCTCAGGCGAGTGAGATAACTGAACCACTGTTAAGACAGGGAGCTGAGAGCACCCAAGAGCTCAGGCAGCTGTCCTGGGGCCGCCGTCACTGAACAAATCTGAGCACACCACCTGCTCTATTTACAGGGCGCCTTCCGCTCGGCCCAGTCTGGTACAGCTGTACATGTAAGAGCTGTGCTTTCCATATGCGGGCGCAGGACTCAGGTTTTGTAACGTCCCACCACACCCCAGGCACTTTCCACAAGACCTCACTGTTGGCCTGTTTTTCTCCCATGCCATCTGGTAGGTCTTCAGTGCTTGACTATGTGGCATCCAGATTTAGGAAAGGTATAAATAGAACATGTGAAAATCCAATTTTCACAGACTCCCTATTAGGACCAGGCAACATCTCCAAGTATTTCCCCTTCACTGTCCTGCTCCTTTCCACGAGGCAAGGCGTTAACAGACAGTGGGGGGAAAAAAGAACTCACACATCTGAGTAAGGCTGGGAAATGCTATGTGCAAAGTTCAGGCCGGGGAGCTGAAGAAAAGTCTCCTTTGCTTCAGCACAGTATAGAGTGTTCCCTCAGGAGGAGTAACAGGTAAAGTATTTAAAATGTGGGAGAGTTTAGCAGAAAAGCAAACACGAGCACAGTACCGAAGGAGTGAACCACTCCGAGGAAATGAAAACATTATGCATGTTACACATGCTCCATGGACCTGCTAAGTATGGACGACTGGAAAACCCACATATCCTAACTTTTCTCTAGAGTCACAGAAATGAAAATTGAGTGAATGAGTTAGAAAGAAGCAAATAAAACTGTCCCTTTAAACCAAAAACTGCTTAATTATCACTTAATTAACAATAAATCAGAAGAGAGGTCTAAAGACATCAGCTACTTCAATTCATAAAATACAGTGCCAAGTAAGGTTCTTTTGGTTTTTTCTTTCTTTGGGTATTTTGTTTAGGAGGTTACAGTTTAAGGATAAGGTTTCTAGTTCAATGTATTTTTTAGGTTCCCAATATCAACCCTGAAGTCTTACTTTTCACACATGAATAACTTTAGTAGTATTTTATGTAATCCTCCTTTTAAGGTCAGGAGTAGCAGAAAGTCTCCTTAAATCACAACAGTGATTTTCAAACTTTTTAAAAAGAAAACAAAGCCTGTCTTTCAGTGGTTCTTCCCATCCTTCCACTTTGTGAGGCAAGGCTCTCGACAAAACACCCAGGGAACGCACCAGCCAGTGCCGTCATTACCGCCACAACATCCCCTAAAATCTGTGGTGGTTCTGGGCTTCTCCAACCCTGTGTCTCAGTGAAGATGACCCTGCCTGAGAACTCAAAGCTCCTTTTCACTCCCCCAAGGACCTAAAACTAGGAGACAGGCTCTGAAAGGTGACCAGAAAGTCAGCCTGTGTTCACTGTGGAGCAGTTTACCCGGTGAAGGTCATTTCCTGGATGGCTCCCACTGGAAGAAATGATCCGCCTCATCAAGGTTAAGTGTCACTTCTGATGGGAAGCTCTAAGTCAAATGAGTTTCAATTACAACATATAATTATAGAGACCTAGTATTACAACATCTAAGTGACCCTCGCCCCCTAAGAAGCTGGTCTGGGAGAACACAACCACGAGTAACAGTGCTCCGTAGGTGATACAAAAAGAATCTGTCTTTGAAAACGGTTCTCTAAGTTTGTGGCATTTGAATATTCTCAAGGATGGTAAATCTCTCTCCTTCAAGATTGCAGTTCACTCTGCTAAACAATTCAGTCATTCAAGAGCAAACCTTGTAAGCCAGGTGGTATGATCAATGTGGATACTATAGATTTTCATCGACAAAGCGAGTGACCAAAGAATAATAACAAATTTTGCACAGTTCATAGACTTTTGCTCCAAAAATGAGTGCAGGGGGAAAAAAAAAAGTATTTGGACCCAAAGCAACATGTTTGGACTAGTATCTACTATTTATTGGATAATCTGCAAAGCACTGTGCTACACATCACACACATTATTTCAGCTGTTTCTCACGGAAGCCCTCTGAGGTAGGTATAGAGAATACAACAGTTTCAGAAAAATAAGCTGCTTGCCCCTGATCACACTTCAAGGGAGAAGTCAGTCCATAATATGACCCTAATCTGTCTCACACACCAGTACAACTCAACAGGGACAAAACTCATCTCCATGTATGAAAGATCCATGTTTTCCAAGAGAAGAATCACTTCATTTTATCATCACAGTCAGTGGCTTCATTGTCTGGAAAAAAGGTCTCTAAGCCATTCTTCCAGTTTACTGATTCTGCTAAAATGTCTTCAGAAATGGCATTATCAGTGAAGCTGCCCAACAAGCTATCTGAAACAAAACACCCAGTGAGATGGGACTTTATTTATATTTAGTGCAAATTACCCTTCTAGGACTTCAGGATGGAGCTATC
>SJYX01021645.1:161576-182674 GCA_006410675.1 Oreotragus oreotragus
ACTATCCAGGTTGGTCATAACTTTTCTTCCAAGGAGTAAGCGTCTTTTAATTTCATGGCTGCAGTCACCATCTGCAGTGATTTTGGAGCCCCAAAAAATAAAGTCTGACACTGTTTCCACTGTTTCCCCATCTATTTCCCATGAAGTGATGGGACCCGATGCCATGATCTTCGTTTTCTGAATGTTGAGCTTTAAGCCAACTTTTTCGCTCTCCTCCTTCACTTTCATCAAGAGGCTTTTTAGCTCCTCCTCACTTTCTGCCATAAGGGTGGTGTCATCTGCATAGCTGAGGTTATTGATATTTCTCCTGGCAATCTTGATTCCAGCTTGTGTTTCTTCCAGTCCAGCGTTTCTCATGATGTACTCTGCATATAAGTTAAATAAGCTGAGTGACAACATACAGGCTTGACACACTTCTTTTCCTATTTGGAACCAGTCGGTTGTTCCATGTCCAGTTCTAACTGTTGCTTCCTGACCTGCATACAGATTTCTCAAGAGGCAGGTCAGGTGGTCTGGTATTCCCATCTCTCTCAGAATTTTCCAGTTTATTGTGATCCACACAGTCATAATTTAAATGCATTTGTTAGTAGGAAGCAGAAAAGAGACTATCAAATCTAGACCGTTTTCTGAACATTTGATTATTCAAACATAGCTTGCGAAATACTTTTAGCAATGTGGCACCAGGAAGTCAAATGATTTTTTTACACGCCTATGGGTTGAAACCAGGTAGTAAGAGGTTTTCCAAATCCAGAAAGAAAGAGTGTTAAATTTGCTTAAAAAGAGAGAGGGTGGGGGGAATCACCTAAGAATGTTAGCTCTAACACCAAACAGAAAGAAGGTTGAAAATTTTCAAGAAAAATAAATTTTGGTTCTACCACTGATCTAGCTGTGTACCTTCAGACAAGACACTTAACCTCCTTGGTGCTATCCTGATTTGAGGCTCCTGACTTATAAAAAATTATACTAACAATCTTCCTTCCAGCTTTAAAATTCTAGGGTTCTTGGTTCTTATCAAGTGTGTCTCAAAATAAATAAGGCGAATCTAAATATGATTTCATTTTGGCAATTTCACTAGAACCAGGGCGATTAACAAACAAAACAGTTATTTGAAACACAAAACAAAAATCATGGGTCTCTAGACAAGTCATGACTCGGGACAAGTCATCCAACTCCAGTTTCAAAATACTACTATGTCTACCAAGGGGGTACGGTAAGACTACACACACAGTCTAAGAGAAACGGAGCACATGAAGAGAAGCCGGAGGAGACGCATGACCGTAGAAAAGCATCTGTATGCTGTTCATGGAATACTCGATAGGCAAATTTAGAGAGGTAAGAAATTTTAACTGGAATAAATAAAGGATTAAAAAAAAATAACATCTATATCTGAGGAACGGTGACTGAGAAGTTAGACCGGAGTCAGAGCTCAGGTCACGCATGAGCCAGAAGCCTCTCCACAGGGCAAGAGTGCTTAACTTCCTCCAGGTCAAGACCTGGAGGCCTCCTCGGTGGTCCACCCGGATGGCTGGATGCTATCGCCACGGCCCCCCACCCCCACCCCCGGAGCACTCCCCGCAGAAAAGATGAGCAGAAGGAAGAGAGTGCCTTCCTCTCAAGCTCAACACTAAACACATCATGATTATGTCCTTTCTGCAATGATTCTGAGGCTCTAGGAATATGTAGCTGCTTCTCATAAACATATTGGGGACAGTAAGTGGTAAAACAGTGGAAGTTTAGGGAGTGAGGAGTGCCACGAGCAAAGCTGCATAGAGGGCAGACGGGTGAGAAGAAACCTGAAAAACATCCTCCCAAATACATCTGGCCTCTAAAGGCTGTGACTGAAGGATTGCAGTCCCTTATATACCAAAAATCAGTTTCAACCCTGTGGAAAGATTTCAAAATGGTCTCTTTTCTTAAAGAATTTATATGATGTACAGAAAGAAAAGCTACACATTAAGTACAATAATTATAACAACAGATAGGACCCTGCACATAACAGATGCATGAAAAAGCAGAACTGGGTCATGCATTAAGTAACAAAATGAATGATATGGAAGTGCTTCTTTTAAGAAACCATTCCTGATCTTTCAGTGTACCTCAGCTTGTTATTAAAGGCTCTAAAGATGCTAAGAACGTGTTAAAATTTAAACCGGCAAGGGATGTGACTCTGGAGAATCAAGGTACAAGACAGGAATGACAATGCGATGACCTGAATAAAAGAAATAGGCCCGATGAGAAAAGAAGATTTGAACAACAAATGGAGAGAAATACCAGTATGGAGAGCTGGGTGGGGCTAACTGATGGACTTCAAAAAACCAGCAAGCACGTTTAGTTCTCATGTAAAACAGTAGGAAACCACTGCCTGCTCTTTACCAGCAGCAACATGATGAAAGCATCATTCTGTCAGCATTCACCTGATGACTGTACCCAGAAACAGCTGAATAAATAGAAAGCAGAGAAGGCAAGCAAACATGAATGGTTTTTCTTCTTAAAAATCAAGATCAATGGAATAGAATAAAGGGCCCAAGAATAAACCTTTACACTTATGGTCATGTGATTTTCAACAAGGGTGCTAAGCAGCCAATGGGAGAAAGATGGTCTTTGCAAGGAATGATGCTGGGACAACTGCATATTCACATACAAAGGAGCAAAGCTGACGCCTACTTCACATCACAAACAAAACTTAACTCAAAAGTGAATCAAAGACTTAAATATAAGAGCTTAGACTATAAACCTCTTCTAAAAATGGATAAATCTTACCTTAGCAAAATTTCAAGTGTTTGTGTTTCAAAGAATACCAAGACGGTGAAGACAACCACAGAATGAAATATGTGCACATCACATATCTGATAAAGGACCTGTACTCAGAACATATAAGGAACTCTTGACTGAATGATAAAAAGACAGCCCAATTTTAAAATGAGTGAAGGATTCGAAGAGACATTTCTCCAAAGAAGAAATACAAATAAACAGCCAGCAAACACATGGAAAGAAGCTCAACATCATTAGTCATTAAGGAAATGCATATCAAACCCACAACAAGGTGCCTCATTACATCCACTAGGAAGACTTGAATGAAAAAGATGAGCCAGTGCTGGCAAGGAAATGGAGAAACTGGAACATACGCTACTGGTGGGCATGTAACATGATGCAGCCACTATGGAAAAGTCTTGCAAATCCTCCAAAAGCTGAGCAGAGTTACCATCCGATGCACCGATTACACTTTAGGGTATATAAGCAATACAACTGAAACATGGATCTACACAAAAACTTGTACATGAATGTTCACAGCAGGAGTATTCATAATAGCCCAAAGGTGGAAACAACCCAAACGTCCATCAACTGGTGAATGAAATGACAAAATGTGGTGTATTCGCACGATGCAGTATAGCCATAAAAAGGAATGAAGTACTGACCCATGCTAAAACATGGATGAACCTTGAAAACATTATGCCAAGTGAGAGGCAGTCAGAAAAGACCACATATATGATTTCACTAAAAGAAAAGTCCAGGACAGGCAAATCCAGAGAGACAAAATGAGTGATTGTCCAGGGTTGAGTGTGAGGGGAATGAGAAATGAATGCTAATGGTATGGAGTTTCTCTGGGAGGCAATGAAATATAGTTGTTGTTTAATCACTAAGTCATGTCTGACTCCTTCTGACCCCATGGAATGAAGTGTGCTAGACTTCCCTGTCCTTCACTATCTCCCAGAGTTTGCGCAAACTCAGTCCATTGAGTCAGTGAGGCCATCCCACCATCTCATCCTTTGTCACTCCCTTCTCCTCCTGCCTTCAATCTTTCCCAGCATCAGGGTCTTTTCCAATGAGTCAGATCTTCAAATCAGGTGGCCAAGGTATTGGAGCTTCAGCATCAGTCCTTCTAATGAATATTCAGAGTTGACTTCCTTTAAAATTGACTGATTTGATCTCCTTGCTGTCCAAGGGACTCTCAACAATCTTCTCCAGCCTACAATTCAAAAGCATCATTTATTTTCCGATGCTCACTCTTCTTTACAATCTGTCACATCCACACATGACTACTGGAAAAACCATAACTTGGATATATACAGACCTCTGTCAGCAAAGTGATGTCTGCTTTTTAACACTCTGTAGGTTTGCCAAGGCTTCCCTTGTGGCTCAGCTGGTAAAGCATCCACCTGCAGTGCGGGAGACCTGGGTTCAATCCCTGGGTTGGGAAGATCCCCTGGAGAAAGGAAAGGCTACCCACTCCAGTATTCTGGCCTGGAGGACTCCATGGAATGTATAATCCATGGGGTCACAAACAGTAGGACACAACTGAACAACTGTCATTTTCACAGGTTTGCACAAACAGTAGGACACAACTGAACAACTGTCATTTTCACAGGTTTGCCATAAATATCCTTTCAAGGAGCAAGTGTCTGTTAATTTCATGTGGAGCCCATGGAAATAAAATCTGTCACTAGGTCCATGTTCTCCCCTTCTATTTGCCATGAAGTGACAGAATCGAATGCCATGATCATAGTTTTTTCTCTGAATGATGAGTTTTAAGCCAGCTTTTTTCACTCTCCTCTTTCACTCTTATCAAGAGGCTTTTTTAAGTTCCTCTCCAATTCCTGCAATTAGTGGTATCACCTGCATGTCTGAGGTTGTTGAGATTTCTCCCAGCAATTTTGATTCCAGTTTGTGATTGGTCCAGCCTGGCACTGCACATGATGTATCCTGCATAAAAGTTAACTAAGCAGAGTGACAATATACAGCCTTAACGTACTCCTTTCCCAATTTGGAACCAGTCCATTGTTCCATGTCTGGTTTTAACTGTTGCTTCTTGAACTGCATACAGGTTTCTCAGGAGATAGGTAAGGTTAGATATAAACATCAGATAGTGGTGATTCTTGCACAAGTCTGTGAACATACCACTAAATCCTACACTTTCAATGAGTGAACTGTATAGTTTGGGAACCACATTTCAAAACTATTTTTAAAAAAATAAAGTAAGATTTGGGACTTTCCCGGCAGTCCAGCGGTTAGGACACCACCCTTTCCCTACAGTGGGGCAAGGGTTTGATCCCTGGTTGGGAGACTAAGATCCTGCATGCAACACAGCCCAGCGAAAACAAACAGTAAGAATGGGTAGAATATCAGCTCTATGGGATAAAACTGAGGAAATCAAAGACAACTTTGAGGTTTCCAGATTGGACAAAAGTTTAAAAAGAATGGAAATGCCAGATGAAAAAATGAGGACCATTAGACTAAGGCTTTGTTTTGTATATGAGAGGTCTACTGAAAATGTTGTCTGTCAATTTTTTTAAAATATATATAGACATGAAGGGCTTAGTTACAACACTGTATCTCTTAACATAAAGAAGCACCAAGTCTTAAAAAGTAGAGAGACAACTTTGAAGCAATCTGACTTCTCTCAATGCTGCTCAACTCCTGCCCCCAACAAAAAGTTGCTATGTGTGTAGCTCCATAAATAAAGCTACAATTTTTATCTGGAAATGGTTACTGGCAATAATCCAGAATGAATACTACCTGACATGTCTGAAATAAGACCCATTAAATCACATTGTCAAAAAGTACACACCTAAACCAAGTTACAACATAGAATTTGAACCATCTCATATTGGCCGAGAAGGATTTACAAAATCTAAAAATAATCTGATTGTTTAGCAAATACAACTAGCATTCAAAAGGACACCTAAAAATGTTTCACAATCTCAGATGAAAAAAACAACACAGACAAGAAAACCAAAAGTATACATTATCTTACATTAATAAAAAAGTAAACTGACAATTTTACTTCTCAAGCTTAGTCTCAGCTATAGAAGCTGTCAGAGGATCTCTCCTTTCCAAGGAAGCAGGGGAAAAAGTTACCTTTTTTGTGCTTTAGTCTTTTAAACACTCAACACTTGGTGCAGAGATAATCATCAAATATGTTTAATAATTGCTTCAGTAATAATAAAACTCAAATTCTATCCCCCTCTACTAACACTACATAGAAGTACATTTTTAAGGTGTAAGCTAGGTTTTATATTCAATACTTTTCCTTAAAGAATGAAGAAAGAAAAACCACCAAAAAAAAAGCTATTAACTCTTCAATTGGGCCAGTAAATTAAACAGAGACATTCATGGAAGTTAGCCAGTAACACTATGAAAAGCAGGGCATCAGGTAGAACTGGTGTGCCTATTCTCAAAGAAGCTAATTCAAATATTCAAATATCTTATGAATATCTGACAGGAGTAATCAAGCAAAAAAGGAATATCTAATTATAAATAAATGAAATCAATCCCAAAGTACTAAGTGCCATTTGCTTGGGAAATCTAACTATAAAGTATGTTTCCTCTTCCTG
This sequence comes from Oreotragus oreotragus, assembly GCA_006410675.1. Classification (NCBI taxonomy): domain Eukaryota; kingdom Metazoa; phylum Chordata; class Mammalia; order Artiodactyla; family Bovidae; genus Oreotragus; species Oreotragus oreotragus. The sequence continues at coordinate 167,909 of SJYX01021645.1, forward strand.
TGACCTTTATGATCTATTCTAGAATGACAAGATAAAATAAAATATCGTACATCAAGACAAAACAAAACACAGCACATTAGCAAATGATCTGAATGGGCCACAAAGATTAAATGCCTTGTGTTAGAAATCTGATTAATATTAACATATTAAAGGAGAAAAGTCATGATCACTAGATGGGGAAAAAGCACAATAAAATTCTATTGCCTATCTCAATAAAAACTCCTAAGAAATAGAAGTGAGTGAGTGAAAGTTGCTCAGTTGTGTCCGACTCTGCGACCCCATGGACTACAGTCCATGGCATTCTCCAGGCCAGAATACTGGAGTGGGTAGCCTTTCCCNCATACAAAGCCATGCCTGTGGTTAAGAACACTGTATTGTGCCCTTAAAGATTTGTTAAGAGGGTGGATCTTAAGGGTTCTTACCAAATGTTAAATACAAGAAACATAAGGAAAAAAAGGCATTTTTTCCTAAAGCACAATGATACCTCACATACACATACACACACACACACAAAATCTCTAATAAAGGACCATCAGTGAAATTTAAGCTTAAGACTAAAGGAAATAAATTGAAAGGACTGGTACTTATTTTACAACCTTATATACAAAGCTAATTCTACCTTATTAATATGTTCATTGTGGGCATTTTAGATACAGTCGCTGTATTTCTACACTTCCTTGTCAAAAGTTAATACATAGCGTTTTAGAATAGAAAAAGAAGGGGGCTTTCCAGCAAGAAAAAGTATGTAGTGGGGCATATTAAATCCATTAAAACTACAATTTGAAAAAGTTTTAGGGTATTATTTACATGCAAATGGAAATAGCTGATAATAAACTATATTTATCCAGCTTTTAGAAGCAGTGTTTAATATAGTATTTTAAAATGTGGACTGGTTTAAATTCCAGTGGCCACTTAGTAGCTGTGTAGCTGGACAAGTTACTTATCTTCTTGAGGCCTCAGTGTTTTGATCTGTAAAATAGAGAGAATAACATTTAGGATGGCCCATATGGCACTGCTGATATTCCACAGCTTTTTATCTATAAAGATGGCAATTTCATGTGGTTTAAGTTAATAACAAACTCTAATATGTATGCTGAGGGGATTATAGAAATAATATGTGAAGAGCATCCTACCCACTTCCTGGAATATATTCAACCCTCAGTAATGTTTTCTCATATTCCTCTCAATTCTCCATGGATGCTGCTGACCTTTACATATAATCTGTTCTCAATTTTCTGTGTTCGTGAAGATAGCCATGGGGTGGGAAACGAAATACGGCAAGTGATAATCATACACTCTAAAGAGCTGAATTGGATCTCAAATAAATTGCTCCATCATGCTATTTTTTCAGATGAGGAATCTGAACTTAGTCACTCACAGAGAATCTCCATCACCATTCTATGTTAGGATCATGGTCTATAAAAGCCTGCAAATTTTGTAATACAACCAGTCCATCAGGATATCACAGAATGCCTCTCAACCCAAACTTTAAATGCCAAACAAAACATCTAAAAGGGTCTCTTCACGATCATTTTAAAAGTTAAAATGAGATTTAACATCAGTGGCAATTTAGACTGATATGAATATACTAAACATTACAAACTGTAGTCATTTTGATCACCAAGAACATTTATTAAAATACTTACAGAAGAAAATCCTTAAAATAGACCCAAAAATACTAGAGTGGGTTACCATGCCCTCCTCCATGGGATCCTCCCAACCCAGGGATCAAACCCAGATTTCCTGTATTGCAGGTGGGTTCTTTACCATCTGAGCCACCTGGGAAGCCCAAATCAATGTAGATTTAATATAGCTTCCATGCTACTTCCTCTGAATTTCTTTCCCGTATGTCAACTAACTATTCATGTATCTTTAAGGCCTCTGAGGTTTACTTATTTCACTCATAAGTTAACACAACAACAGAATATTCACAAAATTTTTAAAAAGAATAAGCTACCTTAATTTTAGGTGTGCTGTTGGCTTATATACCGTCACAGTGTGAATATATATGCTATAGCCAAAATAAGAATATCAGCTGCTGGAAATAGCAGAGTGTCATGACCATTTCAGTTAAGCAGTGTAGTCATTTGTTAGCTTGATTAAGACACCAGGCTTTGATTCAGAAAGTGTTGACTAGAGTTCAGTCACATCTAGATTCCAAGCTGGCAAAAAGCAAACATATTAATAAATGGTCACAAATGGCTGATGGTCTTTGAAAAGTCTGGGAAGAAAACAAGAAGTTATTTTCTAGTTCTGAAATGTAAGCATATCATAATCAGTTTTCCTTGCTTTTACACTGTCCATGACATTATTTTATTACCTATGGAATTCAAATTGCAAGGCAATCTTTTTTTTTTTTTCTGTGTTGTACTACTGTGCCAAGTGGGCCAACCACTCAGAAATATAAAACCTCAACTACAGCCCATCTTCAATAAAGAGGAAACAATTGGCTAGGTTTTTATTTGGTATAGTAGTGTTGCTATCCATAGACAAGTGGAAAAATAAAATGGATGAAACATACTAAGAGGAAGAAAATAGAAAAGAAAAAATGGTCTGGAAGATGACTCAGGTTAATAAGCCACCAAAGAGTTAGAATCACAGAACCTCTTTGTCATTTGTTTTCTCAAAAAGTAGTCAAAGGTTGCTTCTGGCTTTTGAGTTAAGACCCTGAAGCAATCCTGGCAGTATTTTTCTCGGTGCCAACTATGCTATGCTCACTCCCTAACCTTGCTGGATATTAGTTGTTTTTTTTTTTTTCTTCCTGATTACATCTACAAGAATGATGTAAAAACAATTGTATTGTGAATTTTGCTTTTCATACCCCAATCAACCAAATGTAAAAGTGGCATATGGTACAAAAGCAAGCTGCAGATGGCTCAACAGCAGCCATGCACATCTGGCACATGGCTGTTGGATTTTGTATTTGCCAACTTGCCAGATGACTCTTTCTGGGAAGAAGCCCAGTAAGAGAAATTCACTCATCTTCCTTATTCTACAGACTCAGTGCTTCAGCCACTCTTCTCACCCTAATCAATACAACCCCAAACAATCATAGATTCTCAACCCTTCTAAAAGAAAAAAAAAAAAAAATTCTGGAGCAGTATGATGGGAAAGAGTACCCAAGCTTTCTTATTTTACAAACTCTGTAACTGTTTCAGTGTTTTATCTTTGGGAGCTAGTTAGATAGCCTATAAAATGGAAGAACATGTGGTGCAATGATTATGCGGTGGTAAGAATTGATAGAAATTCAGGAATATCAGTCTCCCTCCAGAAGTTTTGCCACTAGATATTAGAATCAAGCTGCTAAGATATTTTAAAGTTTACCCAATTTGACACCAGGGGTCCAACTGAAATATAATGTGAAGAAATCACTTTCTGTTACAAAAAATTATGCTATATGGTAGATAATTTGTATGTTCTAGGGAAAGAATGGATACTCTTTTTGTGTATGAACAATCTGTAATTCCTCAAATAATATACAGAGAGATATGTTGTCATCACTACAGAATTATACAACCTTCCCTCAAGCTCAGTTCCCTCCCAATATAATGCTTCACATGTACCTAAATTCTACTCCTCACCCAGGTCCCAGAATAGATACACCATCTACGTTAACATGCTGCTCTGTGCACTCAGCACTCTGAACTCGCCTGGTCTTTGGAATTTCCCCACTTACTTTACCACAGAGATGACTAAATCTGGGACTATATTGTTAAGTGCTATAACCTGAGCATCTAGCACGTCTGTGTACCAGAGCACATGTGCTGGCTCGCTTCAGTCATGTCTGACTCTTTGTAACCCCATGGACTGTATATAGCCCGCCAGGCTCTCATGTCCATGAGATTCTCCGGGTAAGAATACTGGAATGGGTTGTCATGCCCTCCTCCAGGGGATCTTCCTGATCCATGGATCAAACTCATGTCTCTTATATCTCCTGCGTTGGCAGGCAGGTTCTTTACCACTAGCACCACTTAGGAAGCTTCCAGTACATAGCACGTGGTACTGACTAAGTAAGTCTGTGTTGAATGCGAAGGAATGATGTCTCTGGTTTAGAGACCAGCTTCTCAGATTTAGGGGTAAATTTCATCCTGGAGGTACAATCAGAGTAACTTGAAGTTGGGTTCATAAATTTTGATGAGAAGGTATTACTGGACCTTAGGAAGATGTGAGGGTGGATCCTGCATTGCAGGGAATAGGACTCTGAAAGGATGGGTCACAAAGCCTCTGGGTACAAAGTGAATGCAATGATGATTCCATTTTAGGTTCACATTTGGGCTCTTCTGGTCTACAGAATAATGCTTTTTTCCCATCATTATATATCTTTACTGGAGCACATAAGTATTTCTTCAGGATGATATTTTTGGATTTGGATCCTTGGACCAGAATATATAGGTTAAATTCACTTTGGGGAGGTCAGAGAAAAGTCTGAAACTGAATTCAAGTATCTTGTTAGTAACAGAAATCCTTCTGGCATTAGGAGTTAACTCAGGCCTGTGCCTGTAGCTTGAATGCTGATCTTCTGTGAACCTAAGGAACCAACAGAGATCACGGCAGACAGCCCCTGTGGCCCAGGAGAAAGGTGTTGATGGTTTAGAGGAAGAAGGCTAAGGCATCGGGTCCCTTAGGAGAGATCAACAGGGATACTGAAACACTTTTAATGCTCCTAAATTTGCAGCCTTCTTGTATAGTAGAAGGGCCACTAAGTCCTTGCAACATGGACATTTCCTTTACTGTTTATTTTGGTTATGTCTTGGCAATCATTCTTTCCTTGCCCATTACTCATATCTTCTGCTCTCTGCCACTGACTACTGAATTTCGTAGGACATTCTAAGGAAATCTATGATCTCTTTAGGGCATAAAATTAAATTGTCCACACAATTTCAAAATTNTGTTTTTTTTTTTTCTTCCTGATTACATCTACAAGAATGATGTAAAAACAATTGTATTGTGAATTTTGCTTTTCATACCCCAATCAACCAAATGTAAAAGTGGCATATGGTACAAAAGCAAGCTGCAGATGGCTCAACAGCAGCCATGCACATCTGGCACATGGCTGTTGGATTTTGTATTTGCCAACTTGCCAGATGACTCTTTCTGGGAAGAAGCCCAGTAAGAGAAATTCACTCATCTTCCTTATTCTACAGACTCAGTGCTTCAGCCACTCTTCTCACCCTAATCAATACAACCCCAAACAATCATAGATTCTCAACCCTTCTAAAAGAAAAAAAAAAAAAAATTCTGGAGCAGTATGATGGGAAAGAGTACCCAAGCTTTCTTATTTTACAAACTCTGTAACTGTTTCAGTGTTTTATCTTTGGGAGCTAGTTAGATAGCCTATAAAATGGAAGAACATGTGGTGCAATGATTATGCGGTGGTAAGAATTGATAGAAATTCAGGAATATCAGTCTCCCTCCAGAAGTTTTGCCACTAGATATTAGAATCAAGCTGCTAAGATATTTTAAAGTTTACCCAATTTGACACCAGGGGTCCAACTGAAATATAATGTGAAGAAATCACTTTCTGTTACAAAAAATTATGCTATATGGTAGATAATTTGTATGTTCTAGGGAAAGAATGGATACTCTTTTTGTGTATGAACAATCTGTAATTCCTCAAATAATATACAGAGAGATATGTTGTCATCACTACAGAATTATACAACCTTCCCTCAAGCTCAGTTCCCTCCCAATATAATGCTTCACATGTACCTAAATTCTACTCCTCACCCAGGTCCCAGAATAGATACACCATCTACGTTAACATGCTGCTCTGTGCACTCAGCACTCTGAACTCGCCTGGTCTTTGGAATTTCCCCACTTACTTTACCACAGAGATGACTAAATCTGGGACTATATTGTTAAGTGCTATAACCTGAGCATCTAGCACGTCTGTGTACCAGAGCACATGTGCTGGCTCGCTTCAGTCATGTCTGACTCTTTGTAACCCCATGGACTGTATATAGCCCGCCAGGCTCTCATGTCCATGAGATTCTCCGGGTAAGAATACTGGAATGGGTTGTCATGCCCTCCTCCAGGGGATCTTCCTGATCCATGGATCAAACTCATGTCTCTTATATCTCCTGCGTTGGCAGGCAGGTTCTTTACCACTAGCACCACTTAGGAAGCTTCCAGTACATAGCACGTGGTACTGACTAAGTAAGTCTGTGTTGAATGCGAAGGAATGATGTCTCTGGTTTAGAGACCAGCTTCTCAGATTTAGGGGTAAATTTCATCCTGGAGGTACAATCAGAGTAACTTGAAGTTGGGTTCATAAATTTTGATGAGAAGGTATTACTGGACCTTAGGAAGATGTGAGGGTGGATCCTGCATTGCAGGGAATAGGACTCTGAAAGGATGGGTCACAAAGCCTCTGGGTACAAAGTGAATGCAATGATGATTCCATTTTAGGTTCACATTTGGGCTCTTCTGGTCTACAGAATAATGCTTTTTTCCCATCATTATATATCTTTACTGGAGCACATAAGTATTTCTTCAGGATGATATTTTTGGATTTGGATCCTTGGACCAGAATATATAGGTTAAATTCACTTTGGGGAGGTCAGAGAAAAGTCTGAAACTGAATTCAAGTATCTTGTTAGTAACAGAAATCCTTCTGGCATTAGGAGTTAACTCAGGCCTGTGCCTGTAGCTTGAATGCTGATCTTCTGTGAACCTAAGGAACCAACAGAGATCACGGCAGACAGCCCCTGTGGCCCAGGAGAAAGGTGTTGATGGTTTAGAGGAAGAAGGCTAAGGCATCGGGTCCCTTAGGAGAGATCAACAGGGATACTGAAACACTTTTAATGCTCCTAAATTTGCAGCCTTCTTGTATAGTAGAAGGGCCACTAAGTCCTTGCAACATGGACATTTCCTTTACTGTTTATTTTGGTTATGTCTTGGCAATCATTCTTTCCTTGCCCATTACTCATATCTTCTGCTCTCTGCCACTGACTACTGAATTTCGTAGGACATTCTAAGGAAATCTATGATCTCTTTAGGGCATAAAATTAAATTGTCCACACAATTTCAAAATTCCAATTTACTAGTAGGTTATTGAAAGCCTTAAAATAATGAAGGCCATATATTAAAACCACAATGGTATTTCAGTTTTTATCCTCCGAAAATATTGTTAAAGGCTTATTTAAAGATGATGCAGAGTTTGAATTGCTTTTGAGGTGATCAAGAGCAACTTAATGAAGCAGCTGGTATAAACCATCCAAACACCTCATCACGGGTTTCAGGGCCTTAGCCATCTGCCCTCCCAGCCCCACCAGCCCCTTCTCATTCCAGAAGCATCCTTGTTCCCTGTGGTCTAGATGCGTCAATGTTGATTCTAAATCTCTAAAACTCAAATGTACCAAACACTTTCTCATCTCTTTGCTTTTATTTCTACCATTTCCTCCACTTGGAATTTTTTCCTAAAATATCTTCCTGTGATGTCTTCATTTCCTCATTCAGTCTCTGTTCAAACATCATCTGCTGAGAAAGGCCGTCCCTAAACACACTCTCTATAGAACAGTCTTACCCATGCCACCGACCTTTCGTTCCTTCTCCTGATTTTTCTTCATAGTACTTATCATTCACCCAAATTATCCTCTCTGTTAATATATATTTTTATCATAATATTCTATACTAGAAGAGAATTCCTCAAGGACAGAGAGTCAATAAACATCTGTTGAATAAATAAATGCATGAATGAACAAAATAAATCAAGCAGAACCTGTAGTTAGACTGATACTGAACTTGAAACTATTGATAGAGGTTTCCATATCAGACAACTGCTAGCCCTTGTTATAGGATGGATCCCAAAGCTTGATGTGGGACCAAATTAAAATAATTAGAGTCAGAATAATAACTATTAATAAATATCAATTCACATATATAGAACATTGACACAGGCCAGATACTGTGTCAAGCACTTTATATGCATTAACATTTAATTTGTAAATAACCCGATGAGATAGGTAACATGTTTATTTTACAGGTAAAGAAACTGATTGTTACAATGGCTAAGCTACTTGTTGAAGAACTTTTGGAAAGTAAAGGGCACAGAGATAGAGATAGGGTCCATAGATATATTATTTAAAGTGGAAGACCAATGCTGCATCACATTGCTACATACAGGCATCCCCTTTGCTTTTCTAGCAATTATTCCACTAAAGTATTTATGTAATTATCTCACAGGTTTTTTTTTTTTTTTTTCCTTATCATTCCTTCTTTCCCTCATGTCACAGAGGACATAAAATATAGAATAAATCTTATTTGAACTCTCTACTTCCAACCTGGGTTGGAAGATTTGATGACCTTGCTGACCCATGAGGGTTCCACAGGTCTCTCCTTACGGGCCACTAAGTCCTTGCAACATGGACATTTCCTTTACTGTTTATTTTGGTTATGTCTTGGCAATCATTCTTTCCTTGCCCATTACTCATATCTTCTGCTCTCTGCCACTGACTACTGAATTTCGTAGGACATTCTAAGGAAATCTATGATCTCTTTAGGGCATAAAATTAAATTGTCCACACAATTTCAAAATTCCAATTTACTAGTGAATTTACCTTCCATTTTAAGGACTCTAAGACTTCCATCAGAGTTAGAGCAGTTCAAATAGAAAGAATTTCCCAGGTAACTTCCAAGATTCTAACGTTCTATTTTCGTTCCTATACCTGGCATATCCACAAACATTTAAATACCTAAATTCTATAGGAGATAAGCATGTTTGTGATTAAAGATTTGGGACTAACAGCTTCTTCTTTTCAGCATATCCACAAAAACAACAGAACGATGAGCAAAGAAAAAACTGGCACACCAATTATCTAAGCAGAGATAGGGATTATACTTAGTGGCAAGGGCAGCAGTCTCATATATGCAGATAACACCACTTTAATGGCAGCAAGTGAAGAACTTGATGAAGGTGAATGAGTGTGAAAAAGCTGGCTTAAAATGCAACATTCAAAAAATGAAAATCATGGCATCTAGTCCCATCATCTCATGGTATATAGATGAGGAAAAAGTGGAAGCAATGACAGATTTTATTTTTCCTGGGCTCTGAAATCACTGTGGATGGTGACTGTAACCATGAAATTAAAAGATGATTGTACCTTGGAAGAATAATTATGACAAAGCTCGACAGTATATTAAAAAGCAAAGACGTTACTTTGCTGACAAAGTTCCATATAGTCAAAGCTATGGTTTTCCAGTTTTCCGGTCATATATAGATGTGAGAGTTGAATCATAAGGAAGGTCAAGTGCCAAAGAATTGATGTGTTTGAATTGTGGTGCTAGAGAAGACTTTTGAGAATTCCTTGGACTGCAAGGAGATCCAACCAGTCAATTCTAAAGGAAATCAACCCTAAATATTCATTGGAAGGACTGATGCTAAGGCTGAAGTGCCAATATTTTGACCACCTGATGCAAAAAGACAACTCATTGGAAAAAGCCTTGATGCTGCGAAAGATGAAAGGCAAAATGATAAGAGGGCGGCAGAGGATGAGATGGTTAGATAGCATCACTGACTCTATGGAAATGAATCTGAGCAAACTCTGGGAGATAGTGAAAGGCAGGGAAGCCTGGTGTGCTGTAGTCCATGAGGTTGCAAAGAGTCAGACATGACTTAGTTGGACAACAGAAAGAATAGCATTGGAAAACTGATCTGAGATTGGTCAAAACTAGGCTAAGTTCCTAGGAATTATCAACCTTGGCTTTAAAACAGGGTACCATGGGATAGGGTTTTGCTTTAAGGGTTTACTTTCCAAGCAGTGTTCCTTGTATGGCTATCATAATTTATACAACAAAAATATATTATTTATTAGGCAATACAATTGAGACTCAGCTCAATGTTAGTGAGCTGGTTTAGCAATTGGACAACCAACATGATAGAAATTCAAGTAAATACTAGCTCCTCTCTATGTATTTTTTCTTATAATTCATAACTCTAAATGTGGGCCTGTTCTTTAATTTTTTATACTTTCACATGATTCCTTTTGCTTATGTTTTCACATATGACTGATTAAATATAAAATGATGTGAAAATCAAAGTTAAATAATCATCAAAGGAAAAACAAAAACAGTCCACATCAACAGGGTTTTGTAAGGAGAGGGTTTAGTGGTAATTGAGACAAGTATTTGAGAACTGCTTCTGCAATCAATACCTCTGGAGAAACATCTATGTTCTAATCAGATTCTATCTTAATAGGAAATGCCATACACGAAATACCCATGTGTAAGAGGGTCTAAGGTCATGGCTCTGGAATTAATCCCATACTAAATCCACACATCAAACTCCATGAACTTTAACTGAAGTTGAGAAAGACAATTTCAGGACCCAGATGTAGGTGGATAATTTACGAGGTAGTGTGAAATAAAGAACTCTCTATACCTGAGCAATACAAAGGGCTAAATTTACTGTCGTCAATTACTTCTATACAACAGCAGGGTCAGACTCTGCCCCCAATTACTCATGTGCAGAAACAGAGCTGGTAGCAAGGAAATCAACAGATCCTCAGAGGTTGTAAAAGAAACCTGGAAGTGGAAAGCAGGTAACACTGGTCTCTCCACCCTCTGCCTGGGCACCAGGCAAGAAAGCTGTGTGACCCTAAGAAATTCACAATCAGACTTCCTGAAATTCTCATTCTTAAAGAATGCCTTTGGTTTGGTTCTCCTTATGGTATGTGTAAGGATACAAATGAAGGAGGAGCTGGAGCTTAAATGGAGTATATCACGTCTCATTTTTTCTCCACCGTTGACTGAAGCAGGCCAGGAGTGCTGTCTAGATGCCAAAAAGCTACTTACTGAATGAAAATATTTTATGCAGAGGAAAAATATTTCATACCTCTATAGGATTTAGCCTCTGCCTACACATGGTACATACCAATTCTATCAAAATGAGTAAGGCAAAACACAGCTGCAGACCTACCAAAGCTCAGATCCAGTCATCTCTCCAGCCCCACGACTTATTTCCTATCTGCATGTTAGGAGTATGGGCCTAGACCAAGAGATATTGGTCACATTTTCTAACCTCTAAGTCAGTTATTTCCAACAGTGCTCCAATATTTAGGGTGCCACCTACTCCTTTATTCAATAAGAGACTCTCTGAACTTATTAGAGTTATATAAATGGTATACTAGGCAAGGTTTTTGGGCATCCCTGGTAGCTCAACTGGTAAATAATCCACCTTCAATGCAGGAGACACCAGTTCAATTCCTGGATCTGGAAGATCCGTTGGAGAAGGGATAGGCTACCCACTCCAGTATTCCTGGGCTTCCCTGGGGACTCAGATGGTAAAGAATCTGCCTGCAATGCAGGAGACCTGGGTTCAGTCCCTGGGTTGGGAAGATCTGCTGGGGGAGGGCATGGCAACCCACTCCAGTATTCTTGCCTTGAGAACTACCAGGGACAGAGGAGCCTGGCGGATTACAGTCCACGGGGCTGTGAAATGTCAGACACGACTGAGTGATGACGCACAGCACAGGTGAAGTTTTACTGGAATAAAGAGTATGTGGCTAAAGATATTGAAAATTACTTCAGAAGTGGGAACTCAAATTTTTCTTTACTCCTCGCTTCTATATCTGAACTCCTCCCCTTGAAGAGATGAATATAATGCAGCTCTAAGGAGACCATGAGGCCAGATGGTAAGGAAGTACAGCTTTTAGTAAGTGGAATTACACACTGAACTTGAATGGAAGCACTCTTTGGGAGGGACTTGTTTCTATCTGCCTCTGCGGAACACTCTCCATTCATTCCCATTTAAGATAGAGTTGAGGAAGTTAAGGAGGAAGATGGAATAATAATACCTTTTAATAAGGAAGACATGGGACTAGAGTGGTGTTGAGGCAGGAGATGCATATGGAGTACTTTCACCAATGGGAAACGAAGTTCCTCTTTTGGTCTTTCCCGAATTTCTCTTCCTGTTTTTAGAGTAGAAACTAAAGGCAAAACCATATATGTATCTAGTGGAAGGAGATAGCCTTTTTCTACTTTTAGTCTGGTCCCTTTACAGAATGAAGGCAAAAATGTTCTTGAGACTCACTTGTGGTTTAGACCAGCTTCACTGGAGTAAAAGATAAGATAGGGGTTGGAGTTCAATGCTCCAGCTAGTGATCATGTTTATACACATTGCTTGGTGTCTTCTGAGGATATATTGCAAGGATGGCACAGCTATGATAAATTCAAGATTTAGATTGAAGTTTCATGACCCGAGAGATCTTCCTTTAGAAGAAACATGAATAATAGAGTGGTCTAAGGGGCAGAGATCAGGTGTTTACAGAAATGAGTTACACCCTTTTAAAATGCTCACAATGGGTAGAGTTCTCTCCAGAGGACTAACTTGAAAAACAGTCTCCAAGCAGGCATAAATTTTCTGGAAAGATAGATATCTAAATACTTTTTCTTGTCTTCAGCAATTTCTTCTGCACCTAGTAAGAGATTTAAATTCATCTTGCTATAGAGCAAAGGGAAAAAGGCCTGGAAATATCCAAGGACTGAAGAGTATAGTCAACATCTACTATATCCAAAGTTGAGGGTGGGCTTTGGCGACACTAATGCAGGAACAGAGGGACCTGGCCAGTATCACCTGTCTTAGTCTGCTCAGCTGTCATAACAGAATAATATAGACTGGGAGATTTAAACAACAGAAAATATTTCTCACTGTTATGGAGGCTGGAAGTCAAGATCAATATGCCAGCAAGGTGGGGTATAAGTGAGAGTTTGCATCCTGCCTTGCAGACAGCCACCTTCTTATGATGTCCTCACATGGCAGAGATGGGAAGCTGGAGGAGAGAGAAAGCAAGACAGAGAGAGATTGCTCTCTGGTGTCTCTTTTTATCAGGACACTAATCCCATCATGAGGACTCCACTTTCATAACCTTATCTAAAATCCTAATAATCTCCCAAAGACCTCATCTCTAAATGCCATCACATTGGGAGTTAGGGCTTCAGTTAAGTGGATCTGAGAGAGATACAATTCAGTCCACAGCATAGAGTTTCTAAATACTTAAACACTATTGTTCTGTATCTATAAACTTACAAAATACCAAAGTTATCATGATGAAGCACTAAGAAGGAAGAAGATTAAGAAGCTCTCAAGAACAGGACTAAACCTTTAAGAGATACAGCATGATTTAGTGAAATAAATATGGCCACTTGGAATCCAACAGATTTGTCTTGAAATTGTACTCCAGCACTTGCTATCTCTGTGACAGGAGAGCTCTGGACAAGAGTAATACTAATTCCTTCCTAACAGAAGTGCTGTGAAGATTAGTGAAATAATGTAAAAAACATCTTATACCACAGCTGGTACTTAGTACCTATTCATAAATATTAATATATCCTTTTGCCTTTTATCATTGGGGATGTTTTGAGCACAAATAATAGTAGTTTTGTTGGTAAACACAATTAATTGTCTCATAAAATTAAGAAGTCTAGAAGTACAAAGATCTAAGCCTGACACAGTAGCTCAACAATGCCCTCGTGGACTGTTTAAATTTTTTCTCCATCACCTTAGTGATGTTGTTTTATCAAATAAGAACATCATCAATTGATCATCAAGAGAATTATGTACATGCTTATACACAGATGGCTTGTCATACATGAGTGTCACCTCATGGTCATCAGTGGCCAGGGCAGCCCCAAGCATGATACCTACATTCCATATAGGAAGGAAAAGTTCTGGAGTACCTATTTATCAGAAAAGCTAAGCTTTCTCAGCTGCTTTTCAGGGAATTCCCTCTTATTGCTCCATTGGCCAGATCAACCAGTTATCCTACCTGGAAGGGAGGCTGGAAAGCAGTATGTGGCTGTCCAACTAGTATACTGCACATAGTAGAAGAGAAGAAAATTAGGTTATTCATCCATGGCAGGCAGAATTCTAAGACAGTCCCCCAAATTCTCAACCTCCAGTGTGGACACACCTCTCAGTTACACAATCAAACTCTGGTGTAAGTACTGCTATGAAGGGATTTTGGCAGATGTGATTAAGGACCCAAATCAGCTGACTTAAAGGGACTAGAGATCTCTTCAAGAAAATTAGAATGGATAAGTTCTAATAAGATGGATGAAACTGGAACCAATTATACAGAGTGAAGTAAGCCAGAAAGAAAAACACCAATACAGTATACTAACACATATATATGGAATTTAGAAAGATGGTAATGAGGAGTTCAGATGATTGCAGAACTTGGAAAAGCTGTTGCTGCTATTGATGCATAACATACTGCTATTGGTCTTTGTATATAAATAAATAAATCTATATATATATATAAATATATTTTTAAAAAGAAAGAAAATTAGAGATACCAAGGGAACATTTCATGCAAAGATGGGCTCGATAAAGGACAGAAATGATATGGATCTCACAGAAGCAGAAGATATTAAGAAGAGGTGGCAAGAATACACAGAAGAACTGTACAAAAAAGATCTTCATGACCCAGATAATCATGATGGTGTGATCACTCACCTAGAGCCAGACATCCTGGAATGTGAAGTCAAGTGGGCCTTAGAAAGCATCACTACGAACAAAGCTGGTGGAGGTGATGGAATTCCAGTTGAGCTGTTTCAAATCCTGAAAGATGATGCTGTGAAAGTGCTGCACTCAATGTGTCAGCAGATTTGGAAAACTCAGCAGTGGCCATAGGACTGGAAAAGGTTAGTTTTCATTCCAATTCCAAAGAAAGGCAATGCCAAAGAATGCTCAAACTGCTGCACAATTGCACTCATCTCACATGCTAGTAAAGCAATGCTCAAAATTCTCCAAGCCAGGCTTCAGCAATA
>SJYX01021645.1:186057-198109 GCA_006410675.1 Oreotragus oreotragus
ACTCCAGTACTTTGGCCACCTCATGCGAAGAGTTGACTCATTGGAAAAGACTCTGATGCTGGGAGGGATTGGGGGCAGGGGGAGAAGGGGACGACCGAGGATGAGATGGCTGGATGGCATCACTGACTCGATGGACGTGAGTCTGGGTGTACTCCGGGAGTTGGTGATGGACAGGGAGGCCTGGCGTGCTGCGATTCAGGGGGTTGCAAAGAGTCAGACACGACTGAGCGACTGAACTGAACGGAACTGAAAGGGAGATAATCTAGATGGCTCTAACCTAATCATATAGCCCTTAAATAGCAGGTCTAGATATCAGAAACTGAGAAGTCACGGGGTGCTCACGGCAATTTTCTGGCTGAATGATGGAGGAGGACACAGGCGAGGAAGGAGGTGACCTCAGGAGATTAGAGCCACCCCAGTGACAGGTGAGGAAATGGGAGCCCAGGCTAGCACCTCAAGGACCTGAACTCTGTCAAGAGTTCAGCCGGGGCCACTCTTCACTGTGGTTCACAGCTTCTCACGGCACTGGCTTCTCTCACTGCCCAGCACGGGCTCTACATGCAGGGGCTCAGTAGTTGCGGCCTGTGGACTTCAGGGCATGTAGGCATCAGTAGTTGCCGCACAGAGGCTCAGTAGTGGTAGCGCGTGGGCTTAGTTGCTCCAAGGCATGTGGAATCTTCCCAGACCAGGGGTTAAACCTGTGTTCCCTGCATTGGTGGATTCTTATCCAATGAGACACCAGGGAAACCCTCAGCTGATGTCTTGACTTCAGCCTGTGAGACCCTGATCACAGCTACCTTGAGCCAGAATGCTAACCTACAGACCTCTGAGCTAATAAATGGATATTGTTGCAAAGCTACTGAGTTTCTAGTAATTTGTTACACAGTATTAGAAAACAAACACACCATCCAGCACTGCCCACCACATCCCTGACTTTACTATTAAAGTATTCTTATAAAATGTGTGCTGCTGCTGCTCCTAAGTCGTGTCAGTCGTGTCCGACTCTGTGTGATCCTGTAGACATGTATAGCAAGTCATATTTACATGGAGTAATTTAGGAAAACAGTGCATAGTGAGGAGGTGAGAAATACTTTGATTTCCACTGAATCAAGTGGAAACGATTAATTTCTATAGAATCAGATGATCTATTGAAGTCAGCATAATGAAAAGAGGCAGGAGCAAGAAGAGCTTTGACTAAAGTCTCTAGACAGGAACAATTTGAGCTTTAAACTTAAAGTTCCAGGAAAATTAGATAATTAGTAAATTAAATTTTCTTAAAACAAGGAAGTTTTAAAACTTAATCCAAAGGATGACAAAATTAGCATTATTTTATAAAGCAATGACACTTTCACTTGTTCCAAAGTTAATAAAACTTGGACATTAAACTAAGATATGAAATTTTTGCATTTGATTTTACTAAAATGGTAAAAAGGCTTACTCTATGTATCTTAAGAGGCACTACCATGAATTAAATTTACTTAGATTCTGAATAAAATAGAGTTTCAAAAGTCACAACTGATTACCTAACAAATACACATTTAATCTAAATGCATATGGGTTTCCCTTGTGGCTCAGCTGGTAGAGAATCTGCCTGGAATGCAGGAGACCTGGGTTTGATCCCTGGGTTGGGAAGATCCCCTGGAGAAGGAAAAGGCTACCCACTCCAGTATTCTGGCCTGGAGAATTCCATGGACTATACAGTCCATGGGGTCGCAAAGAGTCGGACACAACTGGGAAAATTTCACTTTAACTTTTCACTAAATGCATATAACATCACTTTCCCAATATTCAACTTATGTGAATTAAAATATTGAGTGAAACACCACCAAGATAAGCTTGTAGTATCCATATCTATGTTAGATAAGGATAGATATGGGTCCATGGGAGCCTCTGACACTTATTCAGAAATGGACAATCATTACTTGATTTGAAAGGGTCAACCAAAATCCTGAACCCATACTACCTGGGATAGGTGAAAACTTACCAAACCTTCCTCTTCACTGGAAAAAAGAAAATAAGCCAGAAGCACCCATGATCCAAACCCTGGCATCTTACAGAAGACATGGTCATTTGTCAGACTGCCATCAGGATACTTTAAGGAGAGTGTGAACTCTAAATATCATTCAGCACATTAGGATTCTGGAAGAGAAAAGTAAAAATCACCCTGTCACTTGGTGGAACTGAAGGCTAGAAAAATTAAACTTCCTCTTGATTAATGTGAGTGCTTTCAGCTTCTGCTCCGTCACCTACTTGGATGGAATCTGGGTTTACGTCGTGGGCAGGAAGAAGCAGTTAAAGCAAGCATCAAGGCAAAAACAGAACCAGCTTTTAAAGAAAGATTGCTTTAACTCTTCAAAGAACCTCCCCTTTCACATACATCATGTCTCTTTCGGTGGCTGGCTCAGATCAACGAGTATAATTAGACTGAATCTCTGGTGGCAGGGCAGGTGGCAGCTGAATGGCTAGAAAATTACACACTTTGCTTCTAGGCTGCCAGAAGCTCCCGTTTTCCTGTTTCTGATTTTGTTCTTAGAAATAAAAAAATAAATAAAAAAAAACTTTTTTCAAAGAACAAATTTAAAGAGAGCTACATTCACATTCACTATAAAATAGCTAATTTCATGGGAAGACAGTCCATAACATAAAATCTTCTTGAAAATGATCAGTAAGTTAATAAAAAGTAATATTAATACTAATCAGACAGGGTAAGGAAAAAAGGAGCAATAGCAATTATACACAGCTACTTTAAGTTCATATAAAAATCTAACTGAACTTAGTCCTTGTAGAGGCTGAAGGTAAGATCTTGATCCTTATACTCTTAAATAAGCATGTTTATTTTCATCTTAGAGATCTACAAGAATTAGCTAAAATTATGAATCCTCTCCACATGACAACTGTATATGCATATAGGGTATAGTATCAGGACCTATAAGTTCTACAAATATTTTCAATTAGAAATTGAATGGCTTCAAATCTTTTCAATTAGAATTCTATTCATGATAGATAGAAGAGTAGAAAATGGCAACTCATTCCAGTATTTTTACCTGGAAATTCGACGGACAGAAGAACCTGGCAGGTATAGTCCACGGGGTCACAAAGAGTTGGGCACAACTGAGCAACTGAACATGCACACACAACAGATTAACAGATTTTAAAAATCAAAAAGCATGAGGAAAATTTTTGAATATGACAGAACAACACTTTCAAGTTAAGAACATCTCAAACTGGACAAATGTCCAAATGTGACAGTTCCTTTCTCAGAAGTAGTATCTAAGATTGATGAAGGTGTGCTATGAGATAAATTAATGAAGGACTTCTTTGACAGTAAGCTTTAAACTTAAAAAGAAATTTACAGAGTCCAGTAAATTACTTAAGAAAAGGAATAGTGGGAAAAGTGTTAGACAAGGCTTTACTAGACAGAGCAAAGAGGATGGTTATTTGGCTGGAGGCAAGGGAAAGGACAGAGCATATATAAAGATATACAAAAAGACACTGAAAGAATGCTCTGAAACCAGGAAAGGAATCTGCTGCAAAGAGCAACAGATGGACATGTGAAAACTATAAAGGGTGAGGATCCTTTTCAAAGTGATGTCAAAAGAAAAAAGCAAAGGAGTTAGAAGAAATAAAGTTGATGGGAAAGAAAGTTTATTATGTGACTAAAGAAACACAAGGTAAGAAATTAAAAATAAATGACACAGTTTAGAAATAATAAAAAGAAACGAGTGTCAGAGGTCTGATGGATTAATGATGGATTAATAGCTAGGATGACAATTTTTACAGCTAAAGTCATTTACTGTCTGACTTATGTTTGCAAGTCTGTAGTTCAAACATGACCCAGGGGCTGTGGGGCAAGAGGTAGAGAGAAACTTTCCTTGTCGTTCTCACTTGCTTGGAAGGCTTACCTTTCAACAGGACACTTGTGGAGATTTCTAGAATATCTGCTTTGCATAGATAGTCTCTATATCTATTATATATCCTTTGTTGTCTCAATTCATTCCCAAACAAGAATCCATGGCCACACCAAGGGAAGGAACTTGGCCTCCCTGAACCTCTTTACTCCTGTATCTAACTGGCTGTCTCTGGTTGGAGTAAGCTTCAGTGATCTATGATTTCTCCCAACTCCATGTCTTCAGCTCTGTCTCTCTCTCAATTTCTAGCTCTATTCTTACAAATGCTTCCATTTGCCTATAGGAAGAGGTCAAGATCCCTCATCAGCATTAAAAAGATCCTTTAGAATCACCTGTTGATCTCTCTTCTCCCATCACCTTTATCTCCTGTTGTGCATCCCACTTATGGCCAAACTCATCTCCCCCAAACACGCGAGCAATGTGCTCCCTCAGTCTTCCTGTCAGACAGGAAAATTCTACTTGCTTTCTACAAACTTCAAATATGACTTCTCAGAAGCCCCTGCCCTCCTTCCAGGATAGCTGAAAATCCACCGCTTCCATGATACTACGAGTGCCAAGACAAATATGATGACGTGCTCACCCTCTCTAATATAGTGCCTGCTATATCTCATAAATTAGTACAAATACTGCAGCTCAACTGATGCTTTAACCTATAGTTTTCCTTAAGTACATTATTTTACCCAATGTACAAAGTACACTTATGCCTCCAAAATGTTAGAATATAATATTAATAGGAAAGGATATTTGCCAGGTGCTTAGAAGTAGACATGAGACAGATTGGAAGCACATATATCCTTTCACCATATTATTTTCAGAGCAAAAATCAAAATAATAACCTTGATATATAGCATGGCATGCATTTAAAAAATACAAATTCGTATGTGATCAAAGGGCTGGTTATCAAAGTCATCTAAGAACACAGAGGAAAAGAAGGGTAGTTGGGACTTTCCTCCAATAATTAAACTAAGAAAGCAAATACAAAAGATATAAAAACAGTCCTTGGCCAGCAAACAGTAAAGAATCTGCCTGCAATGCAGGAGAATTGGGTTTGATCCCTGGGTCAGGAAGATCCTCTGGAGAGGGGAATGGCAATCCACTCCAGTATCTTGCTTGGAGAATCCCATAAACAGAGAAGCCTGGAGGGCTACAGTTTGTGGGGTGGCAAAGGGTTAGACATGGCTGAGGGACTGACACTTCCTTCCTTACTTACTTATCTGGCCAGCAAGAACTGACCATAACCTAATCAACATTATCGATATAACTGAGCTTAGAAAACGCCATTCAAAAAAGACAGCTATAAGAGCACAAAAAGATTGTCACAGAGGTAAACATCCACAATGATAATACGAACACTTAGCAGGAGAGAAAAATACCTTTCCAGGCAGGCAGAAACATAGATCTGATCTGGATAGAGTATTTCTTTTATATAGTTGGACATTATTAGTTTCCAAAGATGGTTGCTGTTACACATCAAGCCCATTTAACTAATACCCCTTGCTCTAATTAAGGCAATGGCATCCCACTCCAGTACTCTTGCCTGGATAATCCCATGGGCGGAGGAGCCTGGTAGGCTGCAGTCCATGGGGTCACTAAGAGTCGAACACGACTGACTGACTTCACTTTCACTTTTCACTTTCATGCATTGGAGAAGGAAATGGCAACCCACTCCAATGTTCTTGTCTGGAGAATCCCAGGGATGGGGGAGCCTGGTGGGCTGTCGTCTATGGGGTTGCAGAGTCGGACATGACTGAAGCGACTTAGCAGCAGCAGCAGTCCCAAGTTGTTTGTCTATAGAAAGAGAAGGGCAAGTCAGGCTCAGAGATACACCCGATTTTTTGAATAGTTATATACTCATTTTAAAGTACTAAGCTGTATTCTTGCTTTATATACTGGTCTTTTGTGAGGTCTGTTTACATGATTCAACATGCCAGCTTCTTAACACTTTGGAATACAGATATGAGACTGGATTTCTACCTTTACAAGGCTGAGGGCCAGACTCACTAGTCATACCTAAGACACACCCTTTACAATCACACACTTTCTCCCAACACAAATTACCCCATGAAAAAGAGGGAAACACACAACAACTGGTAGCAGTCTTAAGAAGACAACCTCCTGGAAAATGGCAGTAATTGGGGTGTACTGTGTGCTTATCTCTCAGTTGTGTCCGACTCTCTGTGACCCCATGGACTGTAGCTCTCCAGGCTCCTCTGCCTGAAGAATCCTGGGGATTCTCCAGGCAAGAATACTGGAATGGGTTGCCATATCCTCCAGGGGATCTTCCCAAGCCAGGGATCGAACCCAGGTCTCCCACACTGCAGGTGGACTCTTTACCATCTGAGCCACTAGGGAAGCCCAGTAATTTGAATAAGTTAAAGCGAAAAACTTTAGACAATGGTCAAAATATCCATCTAAAATAAAGCAGAAGAATGAGGGAATAAATTATGCTTCTAGGCTTCCCTGGTGGCTCAGAGGTTAAAGCGTCTGCCTCCAGTGCCGGAGACCAGGAAGCCCAGTAATTTGAATAAGTTAAAGCGAAAAACTTTAGACAATGGTCAAAATATCCATCTAAAATAAAGCAGAAGAATGAGGGAATAAATTATGCTTCTAGGCTTCCCTGGTGGCTCAGAGGTTAAAGCGTCTGCCTCCAGTGCCGGAGACCCAGGTTCGATCCCTGGGTTGGGAAGATCCCCTGGAGAAGGAAACGGTAACCCACTCCAGTATTCTTGCCTGGAGAATCCCATGGACAGAGAAGCCTGGTAGGCTACAGTTCACAGGGTCGCAAAGAGTCGGACACGACTGAGCGACTTCACTTTTACTTTCTAGAATCTGAAGTATGATTTCAAGGGAGAAGAAGAAACAAAGTCAATGATGAACACCAGAAGGATAAGTAAAGAGACTATACACTTAGAACTGGTAATAAGGACATGATTTTAATGGACCAGAAACTAGACTTCTGAGAATCTAAGAGAAGGTAAGAGAAAGAAAAGGCGATATATAAATCTTATAATTCACAAGGAAAAGGGACACAGTAAGATCCACACCCAAATAAATTCAAGAGCCTATATAAATCTGGGATTTTGCTCTCAGATCAAAAGCAAACCATCTTGGTCATGTGGCTGCAGGCATGATTGTGAGTAGGAGATTTCAGAAAGGCAGTAGACCAAAAGAAAAGATGATGGTCAATGCTAACTATATAACATAAGAACTAAAGTGGCTTTCACATCCTGGCTTCTCATACCAAACCAATCCCAAGAGGAAAAGATAAAAGTTTAGGTGACAATAGAGAGGATGCTACATCCACTGTGAATAGCAACATCAGGTTCCTGCTACTTTCCTGAAACAAAATCAAGACTATTGTGGCCTGTTTTGAGCTCAAGTACAGATTTTGCCACCAATTTATGGGCAATTCAAGGGAGATTCTCAAACCAAATTTTAAAAAGTTAAGAAGCATTTTTTTTTTTTGGTACTGTAAATGCTTGCAGATTCCTCTTATGTAGAGAGATAACATTTACTGCTTTGAAATGAAAATTTGAAGAGTAAGAGGATCAGTAACACAGTTGGCCAAGATAATCTAAGCTACTGATGTTGATCAGGATTTATCTGGTCTTTAGTGCTTAGAATGCTTTATATGATAATTTAAATATAGAACTGGGATAAACCCAAGCAGTTATTTGTTCTCTGAAATGGTCTCCTAAGGCAAGTAGTTCAAGTTCAGTAATTTAACACTTCTAAAGTTAAAGTGAAAATTATTTCCAGGGCTACTGAGAAAGTAATCCTTCATTGGCCCAGGACTAGGCTGCCAAATGGGTCCTTTCCATCTTTTATTTCTTCACGGACAATAAAAATTCTGAGACCTTTCAGCTCTTTTGGGATTAGACAAACATGAACAGCAAGCTTTCTTAAGGTTTATGAAATTCCCCTTAAAGCAAAGCTCTGTGTTCTAACACATTTCAGCAGTTGAACAAAGCTCAAGCTTTGGAGCAAATTGTGTGATGTTGAGCAGGGTCAGTGTTTTTATTTAGTTCTGCAGGGAGCTAAAGTAATGAGAAGAGAATGAAACACACTACAAATTTCAATTATAATTATCTAAATTTTTGCAAATGTTGATAAATTGCTCACCCAAAGTTAAAAGTATGTATAAAAAATTGGAAACAATATTCCCAAGCATATTTTATCTACCTAACCATTTTTTCCTGCAGATCATGGACCACTTTTAGACTTTCATGGCTCACTGTCTAGTAAAAACTACAAACACACATACACATAGATATACAAAGACACATATATAGAAACTGAAACAATTTATGATAATACAATGAATTATCCAGACAAATATAAGTCATAGATCTGCATGTGGAACTCTGTCTTGCATATTACCCAGCTTTTACCTAGATTTTAAAAATTGAAGTATAAGTTACTTACAATATTATATTAGTTTCAAGTGTATAACACAGTGATTTGATATTTTTGTACATTACAGACTGATCACACAAATAGTTACCATGTCCCCATACAAAGTTATTACAATATTATTGGCTATATTTCCTATGATTTCACCTCTTTAATCTTAGATATTAATACTTCCTAGCACATGCCTCTCTGTAATGTAATCCCTGGCGTGTAACTCGGCCCCATGGTACTCACAGATGATAATGAGTCCTTTCTCCAGGGGATTTTCTGAGAGTCGTCGTACCTCTTCACTTTAGTCTTCTCTCACCCAAACTAGGGCTTCCCTGATAGTTCAGTTGGTAAAGAATCCACCTGCAGTGCACAAGACCCCAGTTTGATTCCTGGATCGGGAAGATCCCCTGGAGAAGGGACAGACTACCCACTCCAGTACTGTTGGGCTTCCCTTGTAGCTCAGACAGTAAAGAATCTGCCCACAATATGGGAGACCTGGGTTTGACCTCTGGCTTGGGAAGATCCCCCAGAGAAGAGAAAGGCTACCCATTCCAGTATTGTTGGGCTTCCCTTGTAGCTCAGACAATAAAGAATCTGCCCACAATATGGGAGAACTGGGTTTGACCTCTGGCTTGGGAAGATTCCCCAGAGAAGAGAAAAGCTACCCATTCCAGTATTCTGGCCTGGAGAATTCCATGGACAGTATAGTCCATGAGGTTGCAAAGAGTTGGACAGGACTTTGGCTTTCACCCAAACTAATCTGTGTCAATTCCTTACTTCAATTCATCTATACCCAGCATGGAACCCAAGGTCCTTCTCCACTCAGATCTCTCTCTTTTTAATATAAGTTCAAATTCACATTTTTGAAAGTCATGTCACTTTTGCAAATGAACCTCTAGTAAGCCGTGTCTCTCCTGTGCTATGCATGGGCAGCAGATCAAAATCACAGAATGTTAAAGGCAGAAAATAACTAAAGAACTGCCCAGTCCACTTCTTCAACACATGAAGAAACTGAGATTTGTTGAGTGATCACCCAAAGGTTTCAGCAAGTTCATAAGAGAATCAGAGGAGCATCCTGCTCTTGCTCCCTTGTACTCTAACATCTGCTGCTGCCACGTGTGCAGTTTCAGGTCTCTAATCTTCAGAACTTCAATCTTGTAAAACTGACACTATACTCATTAAACAATTTCTTAATTTTCCCTCTCTCCAGCCCCTGGTAACCACCATTCTGTTTTGTTTCCATGACCTTGACCATTTTAGACACCTCATGTATGTGGAACCAGACAGTATTTGTCCTTTTGGGACTGCCTATTTCACTTAACGTAATGTCCTCAAAGTTCATCCATGGTGTAATACGTATCAGAATGCCCTTCCTTTTTAAGGTTGAATAATATTCAATTGTATGGACATCCTACATTTTGTTTATCCATTCATCTGCTGATGAATACTGGGTTGCTTCCACCTCTGGCTATTGTGAATAATGCTGTTATGAACATGGGTGTGCTCAAATGAAAAAAATTTAACTGTTTTTCTTAGCATCTATAAATGATAATTATATTAAAGTTAGCAAAACTAGAAGCCAATAAATCAAACATTATGCTCTTGGCAATAGACTAATAAAAGTTTCCATATAAAGTAAAAATAGTTAATTTAACAACCAAGTTCAAAATGAAAAAGCCTGTACTTGCCAAATATATAATTAGAAGAAACTCTTAGAAAAAGAAAATAACATGCTTTAGTTTTACATACATTATATATGTAAAGTCTCTAAATTTTACTAAATTCACTGAATAATTAAAAGCTGAAAGCAGATATAAAGCCATCGCTTTAAAATTATTCAGTGTAATACAAGAAGATATTTCCGTACTGATGACTACAGCTGAACTCCTTCAAAATAATTATCCTTTGTTATTAAGAAAATACCTTGGGATACATTCTGCAGGGTTTTTTTGACAATAGCAGCTAAAGACTGGTTTTAAAACTATACACACAGAAGAAGAGAAATGACTTAAACATATGGCTAGTTCTGCAGCTATAACTTACCAGATGGTTAATACTAAGCTTGAAAAACTGAAGTGGAATTTCTTAACATCTTAATACACCATGTGATATTATTTACCTGTTTAATGACAGTTATACCTTTCTATGATGTAGATTGTTTACATCTTGGCTATATGAGACAAGATTACAAAATATACTTGTTAAATATAAGAAAAGGAAATGAAATAACCATAAAAATTTACCTCAGGAATAACAACACTGATTTACTCATACAGTCTTTAAAAAAAAGTATTTTAAAACTGACTACCTTATTAGGAGTTCACCTAAATCACAATCCTCACATTCAACACATATAAATCTTACTCTAATTCAAGAAGTCTCTGACATTAGTTTTAAATGTTCTGGTTCTTCCAAACCCAAGTATATGATAGAATTCTATGCCTCTAAAAATAATAAAGTGTTTACAAAGACAACCCCCTCCCCAAGGCAGGTTTCTCGGTTACTAGAAACATACGTGGTTGGATTGGGATATGGCCTTAGAGAGGAAATTTTTAAATCTTAACTACCTATAGTCTGTGTATTTTGATTTTTTCATGCATTGAGTCTGAAAGTATCTATTGTTTCTGATTATTTACACATGGAACTGACAAGAGTTGTACAAAAATTTGTTTAGGGAAATAAATATCTAACAGTTATAGAAAGGATTACCCACTGACATAAAGTAGCAAAGAAATTAAATTTGGTAGGAGAAAAAAAAAAAGATGATTAAATACATAGAATTGATTCTTACTATTTACAGTAGTTATATTCTGTAAGGGACCATGCAGAAGCGTGGTGGCTGCAGCAGACCACACAAAGTGTTCTTGCCTTGAGAATCCCATGAATAGTATGAAAAGGCAAAATGATAGGATACTGAAAGATGAACTCCCCAGGTTGATAAGTGCCCAGTATGCTACTGGAGATCAGTGGAGAAATAATTCCAGAAAGAATGAAGGGATGCAGCCAAAGCAAAAACAATATCCAGTTGTGGATGTGACTGGTGATAGAAGCAAGCTCTGATCCTGTAAAGAGCAATACTGCATAGGAACCTGGAATGAATCAAGGCAAATTGGAAGTGGTCAAACAGGAGATGGCAAGAGTGAACGTCGACATTCTAGGAATCAGAGAACTAAAATGGACTGGAATGGGAGAATTTAACTCAGATGACCATCATATCTACTCCTGTGGCCAAGAATCCCTTAGAAGAAATGGAGTAGCCATCATGGTCAACAAAAGAGTCTGAAATGCAGTACTTGGATGCAACTCAAAAATGACAGAATGATCTCTGTTCGTTTCCAAGGCAAACCATCCAATATCACAGTTATCCAAGTCTATGCCCCAACCAGTAACACTGAAGAAGCCTGAAGTTGAACAGTTCTATGAAGACCTACAAGACCTTTTAGAATTAACACTCCAAAAGATGTCTTTTTCATTATAGGGGATTGGAATGCAAAAGTAAGAAGTCAAGAAACACCTGGAGTAACAGGCAAATTTGGCCTTGGAGTACGGAATGAAGCAGGGAAAGAGCTAATAGGGTTTTGCTAAGAGAATGCACTGGTCATAGCAAACACCCTCTTCCAACAACACAAGAGAAGACTCTACACATGGACATCACCAGATGGTCAATACCAAAATCAGATTGATTATATTCTTTGTAGCCAAAGATGGAGAAGCTCTATACAGTCAGCAAAAACAAGACC
>SJYX01021645.1:200364-273384 GCA_006410675.1 Oreotragus oreotragus
ATGCTCAAAATTCTCCAAGCCAAGCTTCAGCAATACGTGAACCGTGAACTCCCTGATGTTCAAGCTGGTTTTAGAAAAGGCAGAGGAACAAGAGATCAAATTACCAACATCTGCTGGATCATGGAAAAAGCAAATGAGTTCCAGAAAAACATCTATTTCTTCTTTATTGACTATGCCAAAGCCTTTGACTGTGTGGATCACAATAAACTGTGGACAATTCTGAAAGAGATGGGAATACCAGACCACCTAGCCTGCCTCTTGAGAAATCTGTATGCAGGTCAAGAAGCAACAGTTAGAACTGGACTTGGAACAACAGACTGGTTCCAAATAGGAAAAGGAGTACGTTAAGGCTGTATATTGTCACCCTGTTTATTTAACTTATATGCAGAGTACATCATGAGAAACGCTGGGCTGGAAGAAGCACAAGCTGGAATCAAGATTGCTGGGAAAAATATCAATAATCTCATATATGCAGATAACACCACCCTTATGGCAGAAAGTGAAGAGGAACTAAAAGGCCTCTTGATGAAAGTGAAAGAAGAGAGTGAAAAAGTTGACTTAAAGCTCAACATTCAGAAAACAAAGATCATGGCATCCAGTCCCATCACTTCATGGCAAATAGATGGGGAAATGGTGGAAACAGTGGCTGACTTTATTTTTCTGGGCTCTAAAATCACTGCAGATGGTGATTTCAGCCATGAAATTAAAAGATGCTTACTCCTTGGAAGGAAAGTTATGACCATCTTAGATAGCATATTCAAAAGCAGAGATATTACTTTGCCAACAAATGTCTGTCTAGTCAAGGCTATGATTTTTCCAGTGGTAATGTATGGATGTGAGAGTTGGACTGTGAAGAAAGCTGAGTGTCGAAGAATTGTTGCTTTTGAACTGTGGTGTTGGAGAAGACTCTTGAGAGTCCCTTGGACTGCAAGGAGATCCAACGAGTCCATCCTAAAGGAAATCAGTCCTGGGTGTTCATTGGAAGAACTGATGCTGAGGCTGAAACCCAATACTTGGCCACCTCATGCAAAGAGTTGACTCATTGGAAAAGACCCTGATGCTGGGAGGGACTGGGGGGCAGGAAGAGAAGGGGACAACAGAGGATGAGATGGCTGAATGGCACTACCGATTTGATGGACATGAGCTTGGGTAAATTCCAGGGGTTGGTGATGGACAGGGAAGCCTGGCATGCTGCAATTCATAGGGTCGCAAAGAGTTGGACACGACTGAGCAATTGAACTGAACTCATATTCTGTAAGGTTGCTGGGCTTCTCTGAAGGCTCAGTGGGTAAAGAATCTGTCTGCAATGCCTGAAGTTAGGGGAGACAATGGTTCGATCCCTGAGTCAGGATGCTTTCCTGAAGGAGGAAATGGAAACCCACTCCAGTATTCTTATCTGTACATGACTGAGCACAGCACAGCACAGCACAGCAACAACTAGTTGCTACCAACACTGAACTATCTATCCAGGGAGAAATATAAGGTTAGTCTCCTGTGAGTCTCAGGTCACAAAATCTTTGTCAACCCAAACACCACTTTTATTATAGAGGTTCATTTGCCAATGTCCTTGTTAAATCAGCCAGCATCATCCGTATGGAAAACCTGCTCTTCCACATAACCCTTTCTCTGTGTAACACTTTAGAGATACTTTTAACTTCTTTGGCAGCATCCTGATCCACAGAACTTGCCTCACCTTCAGGTTTAATGTTTTTCACACCATATCACCTTTTGAAATGTGTGAGCCAGCCAGCACTAGCCAAGAAAGGTTTAACATTTTCCTGACCCTGAGTAATGTGACCATAAACCCCTTTGGCTTTCAGCCTTTCAGCCTCATGACAATGCTACCCACTGCATTTTGAAAATCAGTTGTCATCTCACAAATCCACGAAA
This sequence comes from Oreotragus oreotragus, assembly GCA_006410675.1. Taxonomy (NCBI): domain Eukaryota; kingdom Metazoa; phylum Chordata; class Mammalia; order Artiodactyla; family Bovidae; genus Oreotragus; species Oreotragus oreotragus. The sequence goes on from SJYX01021645.1 coordinate 202,255, forward strand.
TGAGCCACTTTTCCCATAACTTAATCACAAACCACAGATGTTAATTCAGCACTGGAGCAGCTTCACCTATGGACTGGAGAAATTTCCTCTGTTTACACCACTCCCAGACTGAGATCACCAAAGTCCAGCTACAGCCCCCAGGTTAAATGTGGTCCTGAGGCACTTAATCACTGTGGCCTTTATAATCTTCCTTACAGTAGAAAAGACTATTTCATGTTCTTTTCTCACTCCATGTATGCATAAACCAGAAATTGAGAAAAAATTTTTTTAAAGTTTAGAGGAGCTGGTTTTTCAAATCTTTTCCACTGTACCATGGTAAAACATGCAATATAAACTTCACATACCTAACTTGTACAATTTTATAGGTTTTGAAACATGGATAAACCCATAAAACCAACACTACAATCAAAATAATGAGTATAGGGGCTTCCCTGGAGGTCTGGTGGTTAAGACTTTGTGCTTCCAATGCAAGGTGGCACAGGTTCAATTCCTGGCCAGGGAATTAAGATCCCACATGCTGTGCAGTGCAGCCAATAAATAAATAATAATGATAGTTTCCTTGTACTCTTATAATCTTTCCCTTCTATCCATCCTAGTCTCTCTCCCCATGCAACACTGATCTTCTTTTTGTTTCTATAAATTAAAATGCATATTCTATAATTATATATAAATGAAATCATCCAGTATGATATTTCTGGCCTGACATTTTTCACTCAGCACAATTATTTTTGAGATTCATCCATGTGGCAGTATATTTCAGTCATTCATTTCTTTTTATTATTGACTGATATTCCATTGTGTGGGTGTATCAAGATTGCTGTTCAATGATCTGTTGATGGACGTTTGTGTCCACTTTGGGGCCATGAGCATTCATATACAAGTTGTACGTGGACATTGTTGGGAAATAATGTTCACTGAAAATTTTCACTTGTCTGTGAGCTAAGAACATTGGTATTTGTATTAAGAGATAATCAAGTAGCACTACTGGGGATATACCCTGAGAAAAGGATAACTGAAAAAGACACATGTAACCTCAGTGTTCATTGCAGCACTATTTACAACACCTAGGACATGGAAGCAGCCTAGATGTTCATCAACTGATGAATGGATAAAGAAGCTGTGGTATATGTATGTGTGTGTGTGTATACACACACACACATACATACACACACACATGCTGGAATATTACTCAGTCATAAAAAGGAATGGATTTGAGTCAATTCTAATGAGATGGATGAATACTTTGGCCACCTGATGCAAAGAACTGACTCATTTGAAAAGACCCTGATGCTGAGAAAGATTGAAGGCAGGAGGAGAATGGGACGACAGAGGATGAGATGGTTGGATGGCATCACCGACTCAATGGACATGAATTTGAGTAAACTCTGGGAGTTGGTGATGGACAGGGAGGCCTGGCATGCTGCAGTCCATGGGGTCACAAAGAGTCAGACACAACTGAGTGACTGAACTGAATTGAGAGCCTATTATAGAGACCGAAGTAAGTCAGAAAAAGAAAAACAAATATTATATAACACATATATATGGAATCTGGAAAGATGGTACTGATGAACCTATTTGCACAGCAGCAGTGGAGACACAGACTTAGAGAACAGACTGTGGACGTGAGGGGAAGGAGCAGGTGGGAATGTGGAGACAGCAGCATGGAAGCCCATGCACCACCATATGTAGAACAGGCAGCCAGCGGGGATTTGCTGTATTACTCAGGGTGTTCAAACAGGTACTTTGTGACAACCTAGAGGGGCGGGGTGTGGTGGGAGGGGGGAGGAAGGCCAAGATGGAGGAGACGTATCAAACAGGTACTTTATGACAACCTAGAGGGATGGGGTATGGTGGGAGGGAGGAGGAAGGCCAAGATGGAGGGGACGTATGTATACCTATGGTTGATTCATATTGATGTCCGGCAGAAACCAACACAATATTGCAAAACAACTGTCCTTCAATTAAAAATAAATTTTAAAAATGGAGACAACGAGAGAGATGTGAAGTCTTCTCTCTCTCTGCGTGTATGTGTGCCCAATGGCCTCAGTCATGCACAACTCTCGTGAACTGTAACCTGCCAGGCTCCTCTGTCCATGGGATTCTCCAAGAATGTTGGAGTGGGTTGTCATTTCCTTCTCCAGGGGATCTTCCTAACCCAGAGATCAAACTCGTGTCTTCTGCCAGATTCTTTATCCACTGAGACACCTGAAAAGCCCTTCTTTCTCCCTAAAGACATCATTCATTTCCATTCCAAATGATAATGACCCTAGAGACCTTCCCTCACCTCCTTAGAGAGGCTTCACTTACATTTCTATATACTCCAGAGCAAAGCTTGCTTGCTCTTTCTCTCTCTGGAATAGAAAAAAGGGTATATTTGCCACTTGTTCTCTATAATATCTGAGATTCATAATTTTAGACTCTCTCTCCTGTGGTGCAAATTCCTTCCCATGCATAGGACCATTAGGCCCTTATTGTATTAGCCTGTGGATTACTAAAACTTGAAGATATGGCACTAAGATGCTCCTTGAGTAAATAATTGGTATGTCCTTTGACCCAGGAAGATAAAGACAAAAGAACTTTAACTGGCTTTCATTTCTCTTGGATAAATATGTAGGGGTGGAATTGCTAGATCATATGGCAGGTGGATATTGCACTTTTAAAGAAGCTTCCCAACTGCTTCATAAATTGGATATACCACTTTATGTTCTCACAAGCAATATATGAGGACTCCCATTTCTTCTCATTCTCCCCAACACTGGATAACCATTCCAGTAGATGTACAGTTTCATTTCATTGTAGTTTTAATTTGCATTTCCCTAATGATTAATGACATGGAGCATCTTTTCATGTATTTATTTGCTATCTGTAAATCTTCTATGGTGATATGTCTGTTCAAATTTTTGACCCTGTTTATACATTTTTTCAGGCTTCCCTGGTGACTCAGATGGTAAAGAATCCACCTGCAATGCAGCAGAACTGGGTTCGATCCCTGGGTTGGGAAGATCCCCTGGAGGAGAGCATGGTAAACCATTCCAGTATTCTTGCCTGGAAAATTTCATGGACAGAGGAACCTGGCAGGCTACAGTCCATGGGGTTGCAAGGAGTAATACATAATAGAGTGACTGTGCACACACATAAATTAATTCTCTGGTTCAGTATTATAAATGCTCTCTGTTCAAAGTCATAAGCAAAATACATTTTTATTAATACAATATTATAAGTGCAGAGAAAATGCTAAGAAAATGCTGAAGATAAAAAGACTTGCCTTTACCTTTAGTCTATATTAAACGTTTGCATCACTTTTTCACTTATTTAACTTTTCAAGATATCTTTTTTGCAATTCTGTAAAATAAAAACTTTCATGATTAATTTTATATTAAAGACCAGGAATCTGCAAACACATAGTGATTGTTAGTAAAGATTTTGAAAATTTATCTTTTCTTAAGTTAATTTAAATAAGGTGACCTATCCCTTGTTGACCAATGGATTTTACACTGCCTCTTGTGAACAGAGCCAATGAGGTGAAAGCACACATTTCTTCCCCTTTTATTTGTATTTCTAAATGACTTATGGGTAAGTAAATATATCCTAGGGAAGAAAACAACATTATCATCAAAGCATATATTACTTATTTTTCAATGATCTTTTCCACACTTTCTAGGGTTTCTTTAAAAGTAGGATTACCATTAAAACATAATTAAAAAGTGTTATTCGATAGATCTTTCACTTTTTTTCTTACTATGAATTAATAACAAGGAATCGATTTATATCAGAATCCTTTCCATTTTCCAACTCTATTTAAAGTGGTATTAAATTCATTTTAAAACTTTTAAAAATAAAAGACTAAGAGTTCTTTCAATCAACATTTTGTGACATAAATTAAGGTATATCTGCCTACCCGTCAGAGCAATGCAATGCTTATTAGGAAGTGCTAGCTGGGAGCCACTTCACTGGACACATTTAATTAACACTTGGCCTACTTCTTCTCACAAACCACCCCTAATTGAAGTCAGGTATAATTATATAAAGTTTGAATTTTTTTTTTGCATGCACCAGTTCATCATTTCAGATATACTTAAGCTTTCCATTTGTCTTCTATTATTTTTCTAAAATGTTAGTTCTTTGAAGAAAATGATGTAGTAGCTCAGCAAGTTAAACTGAATAATCCTTTTCATTCTGCTGCTGCTGCTGCTAAGTTGCTTCAGTCATGTCTGACTCTGTGCGACCCCATAGATGAGAGCCCATCAGGCTCCCCTGTCCCTGGGATTCTCCAGGCAAGAACACTGGAGTGGGTTGCCATTTCCTTCTCCAATGCATGAAAGTGAAAAGTGAAAGTGAAGTCGCTCAGTCGTGTCTGACTCTTAGTGACCCCATGGACTGTACCCTACCAGGCTCCTCCGTCCATAGGATTCTCCAGGCAAGAATACTGGAGTGGGTTGCCTCTTCCTCCTCCGGGGGATCTTTCTGTCCCAGGGATCAAACCCTGATCTCTCCCATTGCAGATGGATTCTTTAGCACATGAGCCATCAGGAAAGTCATTGAATATAATGATTTCTACAAATGGTGCTAGAACAATTTGATATTCGTATGCAAAAAAATGAACATTGATTCATATCTTGCACTGTACACAGAAGTTAGCTTAATATGACTCATAGGCCTAAATGTAATACATTAAACCATAAACCTCTAAGAATGAAATATAACATAAAAATATTTTTTCTTCGACTGGCCAGAGACTTCTTGGATACATTAACAGCATGATCCAGAAAAGAAACACTGATAAACTGGACTTGCTCAAAATTAAAAACATCTATTCCTTGAGAGACACTGAAATGAAAATATAAAAGCAAATCATAGATCAAGAGAAAAGTATTTAAAAATCATAAATCTAATAAGGGACTTGGCTTCCCTGGTAGCTCAGATGGTAAAGAATCTGCCTGCAATGCAAGAAGCTTGGGTTTGACCCTTGAATTGGGAAGATCACCTAGAGAAGGGCATGGCAAACCACTCCAGTATTCTTGCCTGGAGAATCCCCAGGGACAGAGGAAATTGGTGGAGGCTACAATCCATGGGGTCACAAAGAGTTGGACACGGCTACACGGCTAAGCGACTAAGCACAAACCCAATAATGGACTTGTATTTACAATATAAAAATATTTCTCATAACTTATAAGAAAATAAACAATCCAATTTTTTTTAATGGGTTGAAAATTTGAACGGAGACTTTTACCAAAGATAATAATTGAACATATATCAACAGCAGATAAGTATATGAAAATACGATCAACATTATTAACTAATATGAAAATATAAACTCAAATGACAGTGAGATGCTGCTGTTGCTGCTGCTGCTAAGTCGCTTCAGTCGTGTCCAACTCTGTGCGACCTCATAGACTACTACATATCTATTAGATACTGTGGAAGTAAGAAATATATTTAAGGGACTAGATGTGATACACAAAGTGCCTAATGAACTATGGACTGAAGTTTTGGACATTGTACAGGAAACAGAGATCAAGACCATCCCTTAAAAAAGATATGCAAAATAGCAAAATGGCTGTCTGAGGAGGCCTTACAAATAGCTGTGAAAAGAAGAGAAGCTAAAATCAAAGGAGAAAAGGAAAGATATATCTATTTGAATGCAGAGCTCCAAAGAATAGCAAGGAGAGATAAGAAAGCCTTTCTCAGTGATCAGTGCAAAGAAATAGAGAAATAGAGGAAAATAATAGAATGGGAAAGACTAGAGATCTCTTCAAGAAAATTAGAGATACCAAGGGAACATTTCATGCAAAGATGGGCTCGATAAAGGACAGAAATGGTCTGGACCTAACAGAAGCTGAGGATATTAAGAAGAGGTGGCAAGAATCACAGAACTGTACAAAAAACATCTTTACAACTCAGATAATCATGATGGTATGATCACTCACCTAGAGCCAGACATCCTGGAATGTGAAGTCAAGTGGACCTTAGGAAGCATCACTATGAACAAAGCTAGTGGAGGTGATGGAATTCCAGTTGAGCTATTTCAAATCCTAAATGATGATGCTGTGAAAATGCTGCCCTCAATATGCCAGCAAATTTGGAAAACTCAGCAGTGGCCATGGGACTGGAAAATGTCGGTTTTCATTCTGATCCCAAAGAAAGGCAATGCCAAAGAATGCTCAAACTACTGCACAATTGCACTCATCTCACATGCTAGCAAAGTAATGCTCAAAATTCTTCAAGCCACATTTCAACAGTACATGAACTGTGAACTTCCAGATGTTCAAGCATGTTTTAGAAAAAGCAGAGGAACCAGAGATCAAATTGCCACCATCTGCTGGATCATTGAAAAAGCAAGAGAATTCCAGAAACACACACACACACACATCTATTTCTGCTTTATTGAAGATGCCAAAGACTTTGACTGTGTGGATCACAATAAACTGTGGAAAATTCAACAAGAGATAGGAATACCAGACCACCTGACCTGCCTCTTGAGAAACCTGTATGCAGGTCAGGAAACAACAGTCAGAACTGGACATGGAACAACAGACTGGTTCCAAACAGGAAAAGGAGTATGTCAAGGTTGTATATTGTCACCCTGCTTATTTAACTTATATGCAGAGTACATCATGAGAAATATTGGGCTGGATACAGCACAAGCTGGAATGAAGATTGCTGGGAGAAATATCAATAACCTCAGATATACAGATGACACCACCCTTATGGCAGAAAGTGAAGAACTAAAGAGCCTCTTGAAAGTAAAAGAGGAGAGTGAAAAAGTTGGCTTAAAGCTCAACATTCAGAAAACTAAGATCATGTCATCCAGTACCATCACTTCACAGCAAATCGATGGGGAAACAGTGGAAACAGTGGCTGACTTTATTTTTCTGGGCTCCAAAATCACTGCAGATGGTGATTGCAGCCATGAAATTAAAAGACGCTTACTCCTTGGAAGAAAAGTTATGACCAACCTAGACAGCATATTAAAAAGCAGAGACATTGCTTTGCCAATAAAGGTCCAATTAGTCAAGGCTATGGTTTTTCCAGTAGTCATGTATAGATGTGAGAGTTAGACTATAAAGAAACCTGAGCACCAAAGAACTGATGCTTTTTACTGTGACGTTGGAGAAGACTCTTGAGAGTCCCTCGGACTGCAAGGAGATCCAACCAGTCCATCCTAAAGGAGATCAGTCTTGGGTGTTCACTGGTAGGAATAATGTTGAAGCTGAAACTCCAATAGCTTGGCCACCTGATGGGAACAGCTGACTCATGTGAAAAGACCCTGATGCTTGGAAAGAATGAAGGCAGGAGAAGGGGACAGCAGAGGATGAGATGGTTGGATGGCATCACTGACTCAGTGGACATGAGTTTGGGTAAACTCCCTGATTTGGTGATGGACAGGGAGGCCTGGCATGCTGTGGTCCATGGGGTTGCAAAGAATTGTACATGACTGAGCAACTGAACTGAAAAAAAAAAAAAATTAAATATTCCACACCAAGTATGATAAGTACATCTCTCGTAAAATGTAAAATGGTACAACCTTTTTGAAAAACAACTTAGCAGCTTATTAAGAACTTAAAAATATACCTATACTGTGATCCATCTATTTCACTAATATGTATTTACCTAAAAGAAATGAAAACCCATGTCCATACAAAAGCTTGAACATGAACAGTCATAATGGCATTTTTTTTTTTCTGCAATAGTCCATAACTGGTAACCACCCAAGTGTCTATCAGTAAGTAAATGCATAAACAAACGGGTGCAGGCATACACTGGATTACTAACAGCAATAAAAATGAATTAACAATTGATGCACATAACATGATGGATGAAAGATAATTATGCTGAATAAAAGGACCTGTGTTCACTGTCCAGTTCTTTTTGAGTGAAAGCTAGAAAATGAAAACCTATCTATGTTGATAGAAAGCAAGAAAGAAGTTGTCTGGGAATAGAGGGGAAGGGGCAGGATTATAAAGGAGCTAATGGAAACTTTGGGGGATGATAAATCCATACATTGAAACTGTACCTTTTTGATGCATGCATTTTATGGTGTTCCAATTTTACATTAATAAATTGTTCTGCTAAGTCACTTCAGTCATGTCCGACTCTGTGTGACCCCATAGACGGCAGCCCACCAGGCTCCCCTGTCCCTGGGATTCTCCAGGCAAGAACACTGGAGTGGGTTGCCATTTCCTTCTCCAATGCATGAAAGTGAAAATGAAAGTGAAGTCGCTCAGTCGTGTCCGACCCTCAGCGACCCCATGGACTATAGCCTTCCAGGCTCTCCATCCATGGGATTTTCCAGGCAAGAGTACTGGAGTGGGGTGCCATTGCCTTCTCCATAAATTGTTCTAACATATATAAAAATAAACAGACAAAAGTCAAGTAGAGACAGGAAATGATCAGGTCTGCTTAGCATGAAAGTGAAAGCTAAATGGGCTTGTGTCCAACTCTTTGCAACCCTACGGACTAAACCATGGAACTCTCTAGGCCAGAATACTGGAGTAGGTAGCTGTTCCCTTCTGCAGGGGATCTTCCCAACCCAGGGATCCAACCCAGGTCTCCCACATTGCAGGCAGATTCTTTACAGTTTGAGCCACCAGAGAAGCCCAACGAGAGATGTGGCAAACACTGAGTATTATTTAGGCAAGTATTAAAGTTTGTTTGAAGAGCTCTGAAGTGATCTAAGGAGTCTCTGCAGATGATGAGAACTGGGGGAGCTGAAGAGGCGAAGGCAAGAATACTGGAGTCAGTTGCCATTTCTTTCTCCAGGGAATCTTCCAGACCCAGGAATAAAACCCCTATCTCTTATGTCTCCTGCATTTGCAGAAGGGTTCTTCACCACTAGTGACAACACAAATCAGCCATAGTTACACATATCCCCTCCCTCCTGAGCCTCCTCCCTTCCCCTGATCCTACCCCTCTAGGTCATCACAGAGTGCTAGGCTGGGTACCCTGTGTTATACAGCAACTTCTCACCACCTATTTTACACATGATGGTGTATATATGTCGATGATGCTTTCTCTATTCATCCCATTTTCTCATTCTCCCTCTGTGTCCACAAGTCCATTTTCTAGATCTTTGTCTCCATTCTTTTATCCCAGTCTTTTTTAGTTAAGTGTATGAATAAACTTGATCATTTAGGAAGTTGTTTCAGGTTGGATTTACTGTCAATAGAAACAAAATAAATTTTAACTGATATAGTGCCTTTTTTAATCTTATTCTCTGGAGTGAATTCTCAATCATTCAAAATTACAGCAATTACATGGAAAATTGAGATTTGACAAAACCATTAAAACCCCACTTGGTCTCCCAAGGCCTTGCCTTCATCTATGCTTCACTCTCAGAAACCACAGGAAAACAAAGGGACTGTATTTCCTCTGCATCCCATGAGCTGGTAGTATCTATTGATGATAAAGCATCACTGCTTTTTTCCTAACTAGGCTTAATTAGGGCTGACAGGTTTAGCCAATAAAAATACAAAGATTGTATGGCATGTTTGTACTAAAATATTATTTGTTGTTTATCTGCAATTCAAACTTAACTAGGTGCTGTGTATTTTATCTGGCACCTCTAAGTGAGATAAATAATATCAGATTTCTATCTCTGACATCCTATATCCTGGAACCATTTCTGTTAACAAACAGAAATCATTTTGGGCATTTCAAGCAGAATAAGATTAAACAGAGAATTCTATACTTAAAACTACACTAGAAGGAAGGAAAATAAAGGTCACAGAAATGTCCTTCTACATCTCATGTGTACTATTAGTGCTCACTCAGAAACTGTCAGAAAACAGTTCCACTGGTCATAGCTATCTAAAGGCTAGGCAAACCACATGTCTGATAAGGGGTTAATGTCCAAATATATAAAGAATGTATATGACTCAGTAGCCAAAAAATAAATGAGTAAAGGATGCTGAATAGATGTTTTTTCCAAAGAAGAGAAACAAATGATCTAAAGGTACATGAAAAGTGCTTACTATCACTAACCATTGGGGAAATACAAGTCAAAGCCACATGAACAATCACGTCACACCATTAGTATGTCTATTATCAAGAAGATGAGATAAATGCTAGTGATGATGTGGAGAAAAGGGAGATCTTGTACATAGTTGGTAGAAAGGTAAACTGTTATAGTTATGGAAAACAGTATGGAGAAAGTTCCTCAAAAAGTTAAAAACAGAACTACCATTTGATGTAGCAATCCCACTTCTGGGTATCTACCTAAAGGAAATGGAGCCAGGACCTTGAAGAGATATACGTACTCCTATGTTCCTTGGAGCACATAGCCAGGGAATGGACACAACCGAAGTGTCTGTTGACAGATGAATGGATAAAGGAAAAACAGTGAATATAAACTATGAAATATCATTTAGCCTTAAAAATAAGAAAATCCTGTCATTTACAACAACATGGATGAACATGGAGGACATTATGCTAAGTAAGTCAGAGAAAGAAAAAGAAAAGTACTAAAAGATCTCACTTATATGTGCAATCTACAAAATGAAAGAAGAACTCATAGAAACAGAGTAGAAAAGTGGTTGTCAGGGGCTGGCAGATTGAGGTAATAAGAAGTTGGTAGGAGAAAACAAGATGGCAGAGGAGTAGGTGAACGTGGAATATATCCCTCTCCACAGATACATCAGGGATACACCTTCAGACACAGAAATGCATGCAGAACATCAGCTGAGAGCAGACAGGAGTACCTGACCAGTGGAAAAGAATATATAGAACCAGGCAAAACTATGTAGGACAAAGGAACTGTGTGTGGGGGGTGGAACAGGAGCATTAGTAGGTTTGGACCTGCCCTTGGCGGGTGAGGGGACTGAAGCAGGGGTCTGATTCCCACATCAAGGAAATTATCTGAGTCAGAGGAGAAACATCTAAGGCTGAGAGTGAAACAGCTTATATGGGACAGTCTAAAATCACTGCAGATGGTGACTGCAGTGACCAACCTAGACAGCATATTGAAAAGCAGAGACATTACTTTGCCAACAAAGGTCCATCTAATCAAGACTATGTTTTTTCCAGTGGTCATGTATGGATGTGAGAGTTGGACTGTGAAGAAAGCTGAGCACCAAACAATTGATGCTTTTGAACTGTGATGTTGGAGAAGACTCTTGAGAGTCCCTTGGACTGCAAGGAGATTCAACCAGTCCATTCTGAAGGAGATCAACCCTGGGATTTCTTTGGAAGGAATGATGCTGAGGCTGAAACTCCAGTACTCTGGCCACCTCATGCAGAGTTGACTCATTAGAAAAGACTCTGATGCTGGGAGGGATTGGGGGCAGGAGGAGAAGGGGAACAGAGGATGAGATGGCTGGATGGCATCACTGACCCGATGGACGTGAGTCTGAGTGAACTCTGGGAGTTGGTGATGGACAGACAGGGAGGTCTGGCGTGCTGCGATTCACGGAGTCGCAAAGAGTCGGACACGACTAAGCAACTGAACTAAACTGAACTGAAATGGAGTGAGAACAGGCAGTCCTTGCTGCAGCCATACATACCCCGGACAGGAACACTGGTCTCCTGGAAGGGACAGTGGCTGGAAGCTGGAGTTAAGGGACTGTGGAGCTATCCCAGGACAAGGGCTGCTGTTGACTGAGGAGAGACGGATTGAGGGAATGTGAGCGAGATCATGGCGGGAAATGCCGGTGGAGGAAAGCCACGCAGCCATGGAAGCAAGCCAATACTGCTGAGTCACACGTAGAGGGTGGAGCCATCACCATAGCTTCTCTCTCCCCACATGTGGCAGCTGAACAATAGATAGGCTGGCCCATCATATGCCTGATGCACTGAACTACAGAGTAGGACCCCACCCAGGGAAGGACCCCAGTCAGGGGGGCCGCTCTATGTGCCTGACCCACTGAACAATAGAGAAGGACCCCAGGCAAGGGAGCCCTCTAAGTGCCTGAATGGGCAGAGCAACGGAAAAAGACTGGCCAAAGAGGCCATCTAATTGCCAGCTACAAGAGGCTTGAAAAAAGACTCTGATAGGGCCATAACTCCTGTGGTGGAGGCAGTCTGTGTCCCTGCACACTTGGTGCCACCAGGGTCCCCGCAAGTCAAGCAGCTGCACTATCTTCATGCTCAACTCTCACTGGGGCAGAGCTGCCACAGGAAAAAAAAAAAAAGTCTTGCATTTATGCACACAGGGTCGCTTCGGTTGTGTCCAACTCTGCAACCCTGTAGACTGTGGCCTGCCAGGCTTCTCTGTCAGCAAGCGGGTTCTTCAGGCAAGAATACTGGAGCATATTGGTCAAGACAGGTTGCCATATGTTTTTAGAGCACTATAGTTCCTACTACCCTAGCCACTAACCCCCCTGAGTGCCTGGTGCTGCCAGAACCCCTGTGACCCAAGCAGCTGCACCACCTCCACACCTGGCCCTCACTGGGGCAAACCCAAGCCCTCCAGGGCAGCCTCAGGAGCTAAAGCCCATGGACGACACACATGTAGAGGTGGAAATAAAACCACAATTGAAACTCAGAGGCAGTGTGGCTAAGGAAAAAGACCCAAAAGCTTCCCACCAGCTATACAAGCTACAGATTAAATCCACATGAACAACTAAGATGATTCTGTGTCTAAGGAATATATAAAAGGCCACTGAGAGTGCCCACAAAAGAAAACGCACTAGCTCTGATAGCTGTGGACACTAGAGGCAAGAACACACAGGAATAGGACCAGATTAGAATCTGAGCAGCCCCCACAGCAGGTCCAGAGATCAGGACAGTGTTGGAGGGCTTCCTAGGGGGGTAAGGTGAACTGTGATTCCCAGCGCAGGCAAGGACTCTGACAGCCATGACTCAAGAAAAATATTTATTATTCTTATATTTGACATGTTCTGTAGATTCTTTTGGACTTTCTCCCCCCAGCCAATTGTAGTTGTCAATTTTATTGGCACTAAGAAATCCAATTAAGCTTTTGAGGTTTTTTTTTTTTTTTCCTCAGTCACATTTTTTATTGTGGTCATAAACTTCTGCTCCTACATTGGGCTTTTGCAGTTTTGTGAAGTTTTCCTCTTCTTTTTTCTTTTCTCTCTTTTTTTAAATTTTAATTTTTTAAGCCTATTATTTTTTCTACATTTACTCCTTTGTTTGCCTTTCCTACTGTTCTTTTCCCCTTGCAGTTAATCTTTAAGGTATATAAATCTTCTTCATCTGCTTCTGCTTAACTTTGCATATCTATTCTTTCCTTCCTTTCCATTCAACATATTTGTTAGTTTAGTTTCCATTGCTTTATTTCCCACTTGGCACTTTGTTTTAGTTTTATTTTCCAGTTTGTGCTTAAGTTAGTTTTGTTCTTAACTGGTAAATATAATTTTTTATTTCCTTTGTTCACCAGATCAATCTACTGCACTTTATTTTTGCTAGACTGCTTTCACTTTGCCCATGGGTGTATATGTATATGTGTACATTTCATTATTTTAATTATTATTTGCCTCATTTTGTAACTGCCATTTGTCTGGGGTTCATCTTCAGTTTCTCGTTTTTGGATATTTGTTTTAATCTCACTTAATGCCATAACAAACCACTTGTGGACTCTTCATTCCTGATCAGAGATCAAGCCCCAAGCCTTTGGAGTGGGAGCACTGACTCCAAGACTCTAGACTACCAGAGAACTAACCCTAGGGAGTATCAAATAGTGAGCTCTCACACAAAGGAAACCACTTGAATACAAGACCCAGCATCACCCAACCACCAGTAGCACCCTGCACAGGACACCTCATCTAGACAACAAACAAAACAGAAACACAAACTCAATCGTTAGTAGATAGGAGTACCACCTCACTCAGCCTAGCCCATCAGAGGAAAAAAAAAAAAAACTCAGCATAAATCTCACCCTATATGAAGCTCACACAAACCACTGGACCAACCTTAGGAGGGCAAAAACCAAAAGGAAGAAAGAATTCAACCTTCTTCAAGGAAAGAATTCAACTTTCCTTGAAGCCTGAGAAAAGGAAACCCCAAACAAAATAACTTCAAAAAAAAGAGAAAAGGCAGAGAAATACTGCACAAATGAAGGAACAAACTAGAAACACAGAAGTTCAAATAAATTAAAAGGAAATAGGAAAATTACCTGAAAAAGAATTCAGAATAAAGATAGTAAAGATGATCAAAAACCTTGAAAACAAAATGGAGAAAATGCAAGAATCAATTAACAAAGACATAGAAAAGTCAAAGAATAAACATATAGAGACAAACAGCACAATCACTGAAATTAAAAATACTCTAGAAGGAATCAACAGAGCGTCCCTGGTGGCTCAGATGCTAAAACGTCTACCTATAATGCGGGAGACCAGGGTTCAATCCCTGGGTCGGGAAGATCTACTGGAGAAGGAAATGGCACCCCACTCCAGTATTCTTGCCTGGAAAATCCCATGGGTGGAGGAACCTGGTAGGCTACAGTCCATGGTGTCACAAAGAGTTGGACAAGACTGAGTGACACTTCACTTCAGAAGAATCAATAGCAGAATATCTGAATCAGAAGAACAAATTACTGAGCTGGAAGATGAAATGGTGGAAATAAATTCTGAAGAGCAAAATAAAGTATAAAGAATGAAAAGAGCTGAGGACAGTCTCAGAGACCTCTGGGACCATATCAAACACACCAACATTTGAATTAATTATAGGCATCCCAGAAGAAGAAGAGAAAAAGAAAGGGTGTGAGAAAATTTTTGAAGAAATTATAGTTGAAAAATTTCCCAACATGGAAAAGGAAATAGTCAACCAGGTTCAAGGGGGCACAAAGAGTCTCAAACAGGATAAACCAAAGGAGAAACACACCAAGACACATACTAATTAAACTAACAAAGACTAAACACAAAGAAATAATATTAAAAGCAGCAAGGGAGAAGCAACAAATAACATACAAGGGAAACCCCATGTGCTTAACAGCTGATCTTTCAGCAGAAACTCTGCAGGCCAGAAGGGAGTGGTAGGATATTTTTAAAGTACTGAAAAGGAAAAATCTACAACCAAGATTAATGCACCCAACAAAGATCTCATTCAAACTTGATGGAGAAATAAACTTTCCAGACAAGCAAAAGTTAAGAGAATTCAGTACCACCAAACCAACTTTACAACAAATTTTAAATGGACTTAAATAGTCAAGAAATACAACAGAAGAAAAAAAATCTACAAAATCAATCCCAAACAATTAGAAAATGGCAATAGAAACATATATATCAATAATTACTTTAAATGTAAATGGATTTAATGCTCCAACCAAAAGACACAGACTGGCTGAATGGATATAAAAACAAGACCCATATATATTGCTGTCTACAAGAAACCCACTTCAGACCTCAAGACACATATAGACTGAAAGTGAGAGGATGAAAAAATATATTCCCTGCAAATGCAAAGCAAAAGAAAGCTGGAGAAAGAATCCTCATATCAGATAAAATTGACCTTAAAATAAAGAAGGTTACAAGAGATAAGGAAGGACACTACATTATGATCAAGGTATCAATCCAATAGGAAGATATAACAATTGTAAATATCAAAGCACCCAACATAGGAGTACCTGAATATATAAAACAAATGCTAACAGACATTAAAGGAGAAATTGACAGTAACAGAATGATAGTAAGAGGCTTTAACACCCATTTACACCAATGGACAGATCATCAAAACAGAAAATTAATAAAGAAACACAAGTCTTAAATGATATATTCCATCCAAATGCAGAAGAATATACCTCCTTCTCAAGTGCACATGGAACATTCTCCAGGATAGACCAGATCTTGGGTCATGAATCAAACCTCAGTAAATTTAAGAAAATTGAAATCATATCAAGTATTTTTTCTGACCACAATGCTGAGACTAGATATCAATTACAAGAAAAAAAACTGTAAGAAAAACAAACACGTGGAGGTTAAACAATGCTTCTAAATAACCAACAGGTTACTGAAGAAATAAAAAAGTAAATCAAAAGATTTCTAGAAACAAACTACAATGAAAAGATGACTACTCAAAACCTATGGGATGCAGCAAAAGCAGTTCTAAGAGGGAAGCTTATAGCAATACAATCCTTCCTCAAGAAACAAGAAAAACATCAAATAGACAACCTAACTTTATACCTAAAGCAACTGGAGAAAGAAGAACAACAACAACAAAAATAGAACCAAAATTAGTAGAAGGAAAGAAATCATAAAGATCTGAGCAGAAATAAATGAAAAATAAATGAAAGAAACAATAGTAAAGATTAATAAAACTAAAAGCTGGTTCTTCGATAATTTAAACATAATTGACAAACCCTTAGCCAGACTCATCAAGAAAGAGAGAAGAATCAAATTAACAAAATTAGGAATGAAAAAGGAGAGGTTACAACAGACAATGCAGAAATACAAAGGCTTATAAGAGCATATTATGAACAACTATATGGCAATGAAATGGATAATCTGGAAAAAATGGACAGATTCTTAGAAAAGTTCAATCTTCCAAGACTGAGCCAGGAAGAAATAGAAATTATGAGCAACCCAATTACAAGCACTGAAATTGAAGCTGTGATCAAACATTTCCCAAAAAACAAAAGCGCAGGACCAGATGGCTTCACAGGAGAATTCTATCAAACATTTAGAGAAGAGCTAATGCCTATCCTAAAACTCTTTCAAAAAATTTCAGGGGAAGGAATACTTCCAAATTCATTCTATGAAGCCACCATCACCCTAATACCAAAACCAGACGAAGACAACACACAAGAAAGAAAACTATAGGCCAATATTCCTGATCAACCTAGGTGCAAAAATCCTCAACAAAATTTTAGCAAACAGAATTACGCAACACATCAAAAAGCTCATACACCATGATCAAGTTGAGTTTATTCCAGGGATGCAAGGATTCTCAGATATACAGACATCAATCAACCATATTAACAATTGAAAGATAAAAACCATATGGTCATCTCAATGCTGCTGCTGCTAAGTCACTTCAGTCGTGTCCGACTCTGTGCGACCTCATAGACGGCAGCCCACCAGGCTCCTCTGTCCCTGGGATTCTCCAGGCAAGAATACTGGAGTGGGTTGTCATTTCCTTCTCCAATGCATGAAAGTAAAGAGTGAAAGTGAAGTCGCTCAGTCGTGTCTGACTCTTAGCGACCCCATGGACTGCAGCCTACCAGGCTCCTCCATCCATGGGATTTTCCAGGCAAGAGTAATGGAGTAGGGTGCCATCGCCTTCTCCGGATCATCTCAATAGATGCAGAAAAAGTCTTTGACAAAATTCAGCACCCATTTATGATTAAAACTCTTCCAAAAATGGGCATAGAAAGAACTTACCTCAACATAGTAAAGGCCATATGTGATAAGCCTACAGCAAACATTATTCTCAGTGGTGAAAAACTGAAAGCATTCTCCCTAAGATCAGAAACAAGATAAGGGTGTCCACTTTCACCACTATTATTCAACATATTTCTGGAAGTCCTAGCTACTGCAATCAGAGAAGAAAAAGAAATAAAAGTAATCCAGATCAGAAAAGAAGTAAAGCTCTCACTGTTTGCAGATGACATGATACTGTACATAGAAAACCCTAAAGATGGTATCAGAAAGTTACTAGAGCTAATCAGTGAATTCAGCAAAGTTGTAGGAGAGTCGGACACAACTGAGCAACTGAACTGAACTGAACTGTAGGATACAAAATTAATACACAGAAATGACTTGTATATATCTATATACTAACAATGAAAAATCAAAAAGAGAAACTAAGGAATCAATCCCATTCAGCATTGCAACAAAAAGAATTAAATATCTAGGAATAAACTTACCTAAGGAGACAAAAGAACTGTACACAGAAAATTATAAGACACTAATGAAGGAAATCAAAGATGACATAAACAGATGGAGAGATATTTCGTGTTCCTGGGTAGGAAGAATCAATATTGTGAATATGACTATGCTACAAAATGCAATCTACAGATTCAGTGCGATACCTATCAAATTACCAAAGGCATTTTTTCACAGAAAAAATTCACAATTCATATGGAAACACAAAAGACCCTGAAAAGTCAAAGCAGTCTTGAGAAAGAAGAATGGAGCTGGAGGAATCAACCTTTCTGACTTCATATTATACTACAAAGCTACAGTCATCAAGACAGTATGATACTGGCACAAAAACAGAAATATAGACCAATGGAACAAGATAGAAAGGCCAGAAATAAACCCATGCAGCTACGGGTAGCTTATTTTGACAAAGGAGGCAAGAATATGCAATGGGGTAAGACAGCTTCTTCAACAAATGGTGCTGGGAAAACTGGACAGCTACATGTAAAAGAATGAAATTAGAACACTTCCTAACACCATCAGTTCAGATCAGTCACTCAGTTGTGTCCGACTCTTTGTGACCCCAAGGACTGCAGCACACCAGACCTCCCTGTCCATCACCAACTCCTGGAGTCTACCCAAACCCAAGTCCATTGAGCTGGTGATGCCATCCAACCATCACATCCTCTGTTGTCCCACTCTCCTCCTTGCCTTCAATCTTTCCCAGCATCAGGGTCTTTTCAAGGAGTCAGTTCTTCACATCAGGTGGCCAAAGTACTGGAGTTTCAGCTTCAACATCAGTCCTTCCAAGGAACACTCAGCACTGATATCCTTTACGATGGACTGGTTGGATCTCCTTGGAGTTTAGGTGACTCTAAAGAGTCTTCTCCAACACCACAGTTCAAAAGCATCAATTCTTCTGTGCTCAGCTTTCTTTATAGTCCAACTTTCACATCCATACACGACTACTAGAAAAACCATACCCTTGACTAGATGGACCTTTGTTGGCAAAGTAATGTCTCTGCTTTTTAAATATGCTGTCTAGATTGATCATAACTTTCCTTCCAAGGAGTAAACATCTTTTAATTTCATGGCTGTAGTCACCGTCTGCAGTGATTTTGAAGCCCCTCAAAATAAAGTCAGCCACTGTTTCCACTGTTTCTTCATCTATTTGCCACGAAGTGATAGGACTGGATGCCATGATCTTAGTTTTCTGAATGTTGAGCTTTAAGCCAACTTTTTCACTCTCTTCTTTCACTTTCATCAAGAGGCTCTTTAGTTCTTCTTCACTTTCTGCCATAAGGGTGGTGTCATCTGCATATCTGAGGTTATTGATATTTCTCCCGACAGTCTTGATTCCAGCTTGTGCTTCATCCAGGTCAATATTTTTCATGACGTACTCTGCATATAAGTTAAACAATCAGGGTGACAGTATACAGCCTTGACATACTCCTTTTCCTATTTGGAACCAGTCTGTTGTTCCATGTCCAGTTCTGATTGTTGCTTCTTGACCTGCATACAGATTTCTCAACAGGCAGGTCAGGTGGTCTGGTATTACCATCTCTCTCAGAATTTTCCAGTTTATTGTGATCCGCACAGTCAAAGGCTTTGGCATAGTCAATAAAGCAGAAATAGATGTTTTTTCTGGAACTCTTCCTTTTTTGATGATCCAGCGGATGTTGGCAATTTGATCTCTGGTTCCTCTGCTTTTTATAAAATCTGCTTGAACATCTGGAAGTTTACAGTTCATGTACTGTTGAAGTCTGGCTTGGGGAATTCTGAGAATTACTTTGCTAGCATGTGGGATGAGTGCAATTATGCAGTAGTTTGAGCATTCTTTGACATTGCTTTTCTTTGGGATTGGAATGAAAACTGACCTTTTCCAGTCCTATGGCCACTGCTGAGTTTTCCAAATTTGCTGACATATTGAGTGCAATGCTTTCACAGCATCATTGTTTAGGATCTGAAATAGCTCAACTGGAATTCCATCACCCCCACTAGCTTTGTTCGTAGTGATGCTTCCTAAGGCCTACTTGACTTCACATTCCAATATGTCTGGCTCTAGGTGAGTGATCACACCATCGTGATTGTCTTGGTCATGAAGGTCTTTTTTGTATAGTTCTTCTGTGTATTCTTGCCACTTCTTCTTAATATCTTCTGCTTCTGTTAGGTCCATACCATTTCTATCCTTTATCGAGCCCATCTTTACATGAAATGTTCCCTTGGTATCTCTAATTTTCTTGAAGAGATCTCTAGTCTTTCCCATTTCATTGTTTTCCTCTATTTCTTTGCATTGATTGCTGAGGAAGATGTTCTTATCTCTTCTTACTATTCTTTGGAACTCTGCATTCAAATGGATATATCTTTCCTTTTCCTCC
The DNA here is from genome assembly GCA_006410675.1 of Oreotragus oreotragus. NCBI lineage: Eukaryota > Metazoa > Chordata > Mammalia > Artiodactyla > Bovidae > Oreotragus > Oreotragus oreotragus. Next base: position 222,383 of record SJYX01021645.1, read on the forward strand.
TTTGATTTTAGCTTCTCTTCTTTTCACAGCTATTTGTAAGGCGTCCTCAGAGAACCATTTTGATTTTTTGCATTTCTTTTTCTTGGGGATGATCTTGATCCTGTCTCCTGTACAATGTCATGAACCTCTGTCCATAGTTCATCAGACAATCTATTAGATCTAGTCCCTTAAATCTATTTCTCACTTTCACTGTATAATCATAAGGGATTTGATTTAGGTCATACCTTAATGGTCTAGTGGTTTTCCCTACTTTCTTCAATCTCAGTCTGAATTTGGCAATAAGGAGTTCATGATCTGAGCCACGGTCAGCTCCTCATCTTGTTTTTGCTGACTGTATAGAGCTTCTCCATCTTTGGCTGCAAAGAATATAATCAGTCTGATTTCAGTGTTGGCCATCTGGTGCTGTCCATGTGTAGTCTTCTCTTGTGTTGTTGGAAGAGGGTGTTGCTATGACTAGTGTGCTCTCTTGGCAAAATTCTATTAACCTTTGCCCTGCTTCATTCTATACTCTAAGCCCAAATTTGCCTATTACTCCAGGTGTTTCTTGACTTCCTACTTTTACATTCCAGTCCCCTATAATGAAAAGGACATCTTTTTTGGATGTTAGTTCTAAAAGGTCTTGTAGGTCTTCATAGAACCATTCAACTTCAGCTTCTTCAGCATCACTGGTAGGGGCATAGACTTGGAGTACCGTGATATTGAATGGTTTGCCTTGGAAATGAACAGAGATCATTCTGTCGTTTTTGAGATTGCATCCAGGTACTGCATTTAGGACTCTTTTTTTTATTATGATGGCTACTACAGTTCTTCTAAGGTATTTTTGCCCAGAGTAGTAGACATAATAGTCATCTGAGTTAAATTCACCCATTCCAGTCCATTTTAGTTTTCTGATTCCTAGAATGTGGACGTTCACTCTTGCCATCTCCTGTTTGACCACTTCTAATTTGCCTTGATTCATGAGCCTAACATTCCAGGTTCCTATGCAATATTGCTCTTTACAGCATTGGACCTTGCTTCTATCACCAGTCACATCCACAGCTGGATGTTGTTTTTGGTTTGGCTCCATCTCTTCATTCTTTCTAGAGTTATTTCTGCACTGATCTCCAGTAGCACATTGGGCACCTACCAACGTGGGGAGCTCATTTTTCAGTGTGTTATCCTTTTGCCTTTTCATACTGTTTACGGGGTTCTCAAGGCAAGAATATTGAAGTGGTTTGCCATTCCATTCTCCAGTGGATCACAATCTGTCAGTACTCTCCACCATGACCCATCCATCTTGGTCGGCCCTACATGGTATGGCTTAGTTTCATTGAGCTAGATGAGGCTGTGGTCCATGTGATTAGATTGGTTAGTTTTATGATTGTGGTTTCAGTCTGTCTGCCCTCTGGTGCCCTCTCTCAGTGCCTACCATCTTACTCGGGTTTCTCTTGCCTTGGACATGGGATATCTCTTCAAGACTGCTCCAGCAACTCCTTACCTTGGACGTGGGATATCTCCTCTCGGCTGCTTGCCACTTCAGTGCCGTGCAGCCATGCAACAATGATAAGCACCATACACAGTGATCAACTCAAAATGGATTAAAGACCTAAATATAAGACCAGAAACTATAAAACTCTTAGAGGAAAACATAGGCAGAACACTCGATGACATGAATCAAAGCAAGATCCTCTATGACCCACCTCCTGCTACTGCTGCTAAGTCACTTCAGTCATGTCCGACTCTGTGCGACCCCATAGATGGCAGCCCACCAGGCTCCCCTATCCCTGGGATTCTTCAGGCAAGAACACTGGAGTGGGTTGCCATTTCCTTCTCCAACACATGAAAGTGAAAAGTGAAAGGGAAGTCGCTCAGTCGTGTCTGACTCTTCATGACCCCATGGACTGCAGCATACCAGGCTCCTCTGTCCATTGGATTTTCCAGGCAAGAGTACTGGAGTGGGGTGCCATCACTTTCTCCGCACCTCCTAGAGTAACAGAAATAAAAACAAAAGGAACAAGTGGGGCCTGATTAAACTTAAAAGCTTTTGCACACCAAAGGAAACTATAAGCAAGGTGAAAAGAAAACCCTCAGCATGGGAGAAAATAATAACAAATGAAACAATTGACAAAGGATTAATTTCCAAAATATACAAGCAGCTCATACAACCCAATACCAGAAAAACACACAACCCAATCAAAAAGTGGGAAAAAGACTTAAACAGACATTTCTTCAAAGAAGACATACAGATGGCTAACAAACACGTGAAAAGATGCTCAACATCACTCACTCTTAGAGAAATGCAAATCAAAACTACAGTGAGATATCATCTCACACTGGTCAGAATGGCCATCATCCAAAAGTCTACAAGCAATAAATGCTGGAGATGGTGTGGAGAAAAGGGAACACTTTTGCACTGTTGATGGGAATGTAAATTGATACAGTTACTATGGAAGATGGTATGGAGATACCTTAAAAAACTAGGAATAAAACCACCATATGACCCAGCAATCCCACTTCTAGGCATATAGCCTGAGGAAACCAAAACTGAAAGAGACACATGTATCCCATTGTTCATTGCAGCACTATTTACAATAGCTAGAACATGGAAGCAACCTAGATGTCCATAAAGAGATGAATGGATAAAGAAGCTGTGGTACATATACACAATGGAATATTCCTCAGCCATAAAAAGGAACACGTTTGAATCAGTTCTGATGAGATGGATGAACCTAGAACCTATTATACAGAGTGAAGTGAGTCAAAAAGAGAAAGATAAATACCATATTCTAACACACATATATGGAATCTAGAAAAATGGTGTTGAAGAATTTATTTATAGGACAGCAATGGAAAAACAGATATAGAGAATAGACTTATGGACATGGGGAGAGGGGAGGAGAGGATGAGATGTACGGAAAGAGTAACATGGAAACTTACCTCACTGTATGTAAAATAGATAGCCATCGGGAATTTGCCGTATGGCTTAGGAAACTCAAACAGGGGCTCTGTATCAACCTAGAGGGGTGGGATGGGGAGGGAGATGGGAGGGAGGTTCAAAATGGAGGGGATATATGTATACCTATGGCTGATTCATGTTGAGGTTTGATAGAAAACAGCAAAATTCTGTAAAGCAATTATCCTTCAATAAAAAATAAATTAATTTAAAAATAAATTGGTAAAAGGTTACAAACTTTTTATTATAAAATGAATAAAGTCTGAAGATCTGATTTAAAACATAGTGATTATAGTTGATAATACTGTATTGTATAAATTTCCTAAGAAGGAATACAAGTATTTTCACCAAAGAAAAGTAAATATGTGAAGTGGCTGATGACAACAAATACATATATCAAATCATCACTTTAAATATATTATAATTCTGTTTGTAAATTATATTTCAATTAATCTGGGGAAGAGTAAATACTGTGTGTATCACTTTATATGAATTCCAAAAGCAAACAAAGATGATCTAAGGTGTCAGAAGTTGGAAGAGTGGTCACCTCAGAGATTAGAGAGTGAAACTGATTGACATGTAACAGGAAGGATTTTTATTGGGTGCTAAAAATATTCTGTGTCTTTAACAGGGTGTTGATTACATAAATAAATACACACACAAATATTCACCAAGCCATACATTTAATATTAATGCACCTTACAGGATACATGTTATATCTCAATTGAAAGGTTTTTCAAAAGTCATATTTGCTGAAGCACACATATTTATTTATTACTTTAGCAAAAGAACAATCTTCTCTACTTTCCTTACAACTTTCAAATTTTATCAAATGCCTCTCATTGATAAAAACTGGAGTCATACCAACAAAAGAATCAGGGGAGTTCATTTCCCAGGATTCTGGGCCCACAAAACAGGGAACAGGGTAAAATGAAATAAGAATAAACACTGAATATCCCTCTCAATGCACTTATCTTATGAGAATTTAGTTAAAAACAAAGAATAAAAAGAATCCTAGAATATTGCACTACAGATGATATTTTAATTTTTTTATTTATTTATTTTTTTACTTTATTTTACTTTACAGTACTGTATTGGTTTTGGCATACATTGACATGAATCCGTCACGGGTGTACATGAACTCCCAAACATGAACCCCTCTCCCACCTCCGATATCCCAAGATTCATAATTAAAATCCAACAGGTGTGTGTATATTTTAACCAGGATAGCAATATGAGGGAAACACAGTTATCTAGGAAAAACAGTATTAAAATTAAGTCCTTATACAATTGCATGATTAAATCTAAGTGTTCTTAGAATGTAGGAATGACAGTTTTAATTAGACTATATCTTAAGAGAATGAAACACAAGCACTGATTCTCTGACAAAAGAACTTCTACTGAAATGATAGAAAATGCAACAAAATAAAAATAGCACATTTCAACTTTCTTAACATAATACATGATATAAAAACATGAATACCTGATCTATGGTTTCATTTTCCTTGTTGCATTTACTTTACTTAGAAACGTAATCTTTGAATGTACCATGTCTAGATTCAAGCTTGTCAATCCAAGTTTATGCTTTTTTTTAACTAGCATGTTTTACTACAGAGAGAAATATTTTGCATATTATAAAGTATGTTGTCATTTGTGGTGGACTTTTCTATTTTTTTCAAATTAAAAACCTGTGATTATACCTGCCATAAATCAATAGCTCAATGTTTTATCCTACCACATTATAACTATAAAATCCATGTTATTACCGAGACTAGTAAGTTATAAGGCATACAAAGAACAATAAACGTATTTTTAAAGATTTGTTGCCTACTGTTCTACTAATTTTCATCTTTAATACTATCCCCATTGCTACAGTCTGTCACACGTTCTTGTCTATCCTTCTGTAGCTGCCCAGACAACATCATCTGACAAGCAAAGCCCATAAAAGCCTTTTTTTTTTAAAGCCTCTCGCTGTAACTTAGCTTAGCATAAATGTGACAGGTCTCCTTATGAGGAGGAACATAGGGCCACCCACTAAAGAAAGATCATTTATCCCACTCCACCTATCATTTTATCTTTTCCCACCACTACTGAGTGTGGGAACCCTAGGTTCATTTGAATGTCATGTTCTCACGTATCCCAGCATGGTCCTGAGGAGAAAAACACAGTCTCTCTAATCTAAAGTGTTCTCCCTACCTTCCTCAAATAGCATATTTTGCTATTCACTGATCACTTCCTTCTGATTTATGGTATACCACTGTGCTGCATGTGTCATCCAATAAACTATTCATGAGAACATTTGCAGCAGGATTACTAGAAAAAAAAAAAAAAGACGACTGGAAAATTACATTTACCAACATCAAGGTTTTCTCTCTTGCCATATTCTTTTTAAAATAACGTTATTATTTCAATATTGTAGTCATTTGACATTTTCCATACATCATTGAAGATTTTCATCTGAGTTAGATAAGAATATTTTCAAACATCCAAAATTCAGCACATCTCTGACCCACCATAACTTCTGTACTTTTTCAGTGAAAACTTTTTCTTCTTCCATCGCTTCATGGACTTTGACACTCTTCTGCCAATTCTGTTCCTGTAGTGATCTCTGAACTCATTTTACGTAACGTTTTCAGTGCTTTCCCTCTTCTTAGGTACATTCATATAAGTCTGAGCATGGTTCTCTTACAACTGTCAATATGCTTTACTTGGATATGTTTTCGTATATGTAAATTGCATCTACTCTCTTGTTTGTTTCTGGTTTTCTTTTCTTAGCCTTTTCACCATCTCTTAACGATATTCTTTAACTATTTACGTTTTACTTTTCACTCTCTTTTTTTTTTTCTATCTATGCATACAGGAGGCCCCATGATACAAGGGAAAAGCACTGGAGAGGCAAGAGATTTGGAGTGACTTCTGGCATATTAACTCTCTCTTTGACTTTAGGAAAACCACTGTCCCTCCGTGGGCCTCTCTTTCCTCACTGTAAATAAGAAAGCTCACTGGGGTTGCTGCGTGAGGTTACAGCCCGTGCTAGAAATTCTGTAGTTCTAAGGATCAGTAATAGTATCTGTGCCTATTTGGCTACGTCTAGATCTAGCCACCTTGTTCCCCATTTTCTGTTTTTACATAAGACTAGAACCAAACTTTTCTCTGAGTTTCCAGTCCTAAATTCTGCAATATTATTTTTTTGCTCCTTTTTACTTTAACTTCTACTTTATTTGTTGTCTCTTTCTTCTTGTTTTTGGTCTGAACTCCAGAGAAATCAGATTCCAAAATCTGTAAATGTTCTGCTCTATAAGTCTCAAATCTGGCAACGTTTGTTAAGCTGCTTAGTTCGTGCACACATAAGCACACATACACACACTTTGCCACTTCGGAAATCATACTGGTCTAAGTTCAAACGCTAGCTGTACACGTCCCTTGCTAAGCCATCGTTTCCTCAAATGTGAAAAGAAAGTAGTATCCTTACCTTGCTGTCGTCGTTGTTTAGTCACTCAGTTAGGTCCAATTTTTTATGACCCCACGGACTATAGCCTGCCAGACCCTGCTGTCCATGGGATTCCCTAGGTAACAACTGGAGCGGGTGGTCATTTTCTTCTCCAAAACATACCTCAGAGCTCTGTTATGAGAATTACATAGGATACTAGTTAAACAGGGGAGTGTTCCACACAGTGCCAATACTTAGTAGGTCTTAAGCTATTCTCCTCCTTCTCACTATTTTAATATTATCTCATATGCAAAATGTAACTCAGCTCCTTGAGACAAGTCAACTTCCTTTGTCCTCCACACCAGGACACAGGACCTCCACACCTCCACACACAGGGCACCAGAACCATGACTCCAGTGGAAAGATGGGAGTCCTTCAAATCTCTGGATCTATTTTTAATAATACATAGAAGAGTTCTTTATTTGGAGATTTTCTGACAATGATAAAAGGATTTGTTGGCAATGACTAAATTGACTCTGAAATGGCAACCCACTCCAGTGTTCTTGTCTGGAAAATCCCAGGGACGGCGGAGCTTGGTGGGCTGCCGTCTATGGGGTCGCACAGAGTTGGACACGACTGAGGCGACTTAGCAGCAAAGAAACTACATAAAGTGTATTCTAAGGTGTGAGCATCAGTTCACAGGTCACCTGTGAACTGGTCACCTCCAGGTCACCTCCTCTCCCCTGAGGAAATGGCACATCACTTGGCCAGTGTGATCAAAGTGACATTTGCCTGGAACCTCTTTTGGATTTTGTCACATGCAGATTCCCCCCTCTTTCCCCATAGGAACTCCTTGGTCTTCTCATAATGAAATCAATGAATCTAACTATATCCTTACCCTTATTTTTTACCTTGTCTTCTGTTATAATGGAAGACATGGCCTGCCAACCCTCCGCTTGTGCTCCAGATCCTACTTCCTTTAGTCATCTCTTTCTCTCCTGTGTTATTGATTCCTTCTTCTTGACCATGCCATGCCCATCAACCACTGACATGTTCTAGGATGTACTTTCCTTAAAACATAAACTTTCTCCTTAATCCTAAATACTCCTATAGCTAATATAGCTAATACTCTCTCTCTGACCCCCATTTCACAGCAGAACTTCTCAAAAGTCTGCTCTCCTTTTTATTCCCTCAATTTTCATTCATTCTTCAATCATTCTAGTTTCCTTCACAATGGAATCAAAACTGTTCTTTATATGGCAACCAATAAACCATCATCTGGTCAAATCCAAGCCCATCTTTCTGGTCTTCTCTTCCTCAGCCTCTTAGCAGAATTCACAGAACACTCCCTTTTTTATTAAAATACTTTTCCCTTCACCTCCATGTTGTCACACAGTCTTAGTTTTCCTTTTATTCTATCTTCTCTCTCCTTTGCTGCTTCATCCTTCTTCCAAACATCTAAATATTGGAGAATCTTAAGGCTCAGTCCCAAGAGGTTTGTTCTTAATCTTTCTGTATTTAGCCTCACCATCTGTAATCTCTTCCAGCTCCATAGATAGAATTGATGCTTTTGAACTGGCTTCCAAAATTTTATCTCTAGCACCACGCTCCTCTCATAGACATCCTGTATTTCTAATTAGATATACAATAGGAATCTCATACTTGACATGTTCCAGACCAATCTTTTAACATAACCCCCTCTCCTAATCTTTCCCATATCAGTAAATGGCACCAACCCCTTTCCTGTTATACAGGTTAAACACATAGTCTTACACTCGATGCCTCTTTCCTCCCCTCTCCCAATTTAGTCTACTTAAGTCCTGCCTATTATTTCCACCTGTGAGTTAGATCTCAAAATAACCTATTTTTCTTTACCTCAGATGCCCCTCTCCCCAGTTAAATCATCATCTTTTCATGTAACCCGGGAAGAGAACTTGGAGAGAAGGAGGATTAAAGCATAATGCTAACATATTTACATGGCAAGGAATTTCCCCATTCTTCAGCCCTGTCTTTTCAAGAAGGAGTTTCAAAGGGGAGGAGAGGCATACTGTGTATACTTACTTCATTAGAAGAATTGGGGTGAAGAGGAAAAGGGTTTACAAGTACAAAAAGCACATGGATGAAACAGATATTACTTTTGGGGGACGTCCTTAGGCACCCTACTCCAATACTCTTGCCTGGAAAATCCCACAGACAAAGGAGCCTGGTGAGCTGCAGTCCATGGGGTCATTAAGAGTCAGACACGACTGAGCGACTTTACTTTCACTTTTCACTTTCACGCATTGGAGAAGGAAATGGCAACCCACTCCAGTGTTCTTGCCTGGAGAATCCCAGGGACGGGGGAGCCTGGTGGGCTGCCGTCTATGGGGTCGCACAGAGTCGGACACGACTGAAGAGACTTAGCAGCAGCAGCAGCAGCAGCAGCAGCAGTTAGTACTGACTGGGTTTCCCTCATGACACAGCGGTAAAGAATCTACTTGCAGTGCAGGAGATGCATGTTTGATCCCTTATCAGAAAGATCCCCTGGAGAAGGAAATGGTAACCCATTCCAGTATCCTTGTCTGGGAAATCCCATGGACAGAGGTGGGCTACAGTCCATGAGATCGTGAAAGAATTGGACAGAACTTAGCAACTAGACAAAAAAAAAAAGTACTGACTAGTAGAAAAGCATAATGGTAATAGCTTAATATTAAATTAGAAATAAATCCATGTTTTGAATGTGTAAATTCAAAATGATTTCAAAGTGCATCAGCTCTGTTGTTCTAAACTGAATATATTAAATATGCAATTTTTCCTAAAGGCTCAAAATATTTGTGTTTTTAATATGCCATGGCCATAAAGAATTTGATAGAAAATATATCTTCATGTGTGAAGTTAGAACTTAAAATTATCCTCATTTATTCTTGTATCCCCACATCCCCACTTATACGACTGAGAAAACAGTGATGCAAACATTGCTAAGTAATTCCTTCCTGCTCTAACATAATAAATTAGTGACACTTATATGTATAAACTAACACTGACTCAGTTTTTCTTATGGGATCTAGAAATACCACTTTCCATTTGAGTTACCTTCCAGTTCTCTAATTGGTCTCTTTACTCTGGAGAACAGGAGTTGTTAATTTTTTTATTTGCGTGTTTACATAGCTCTGTGCTACCTTTCTGAAGAGGCCAGATGATGAAATGCAATGGTGGAAGGACTGCTACGCTCTGACTCTGTGTTCTATTTCAATTTACCTTAGTGACTGGCTTTCCCTGCTTTCTAAAGAAGATAGAGTTGCTGCTGTGGTCTTTCAAATATCTTAAGAGAACTAAAATCTTACTTTGGTTTCTTTCATTGTCATTTTCATTTTTTTTGGCTTCTTCTAAGCAATCATTTTTCTCTTGTTCTCCTCTTCCCGAGATGACACTATTGTCCTCAACTATTCCTTTAAATCTCTCTCTGTCAATCAGAATAGCAATGCTGCTGCTAAGTTGCTTCAGTCATGTCTGACTCTGCAATGCCACCTGACTCTCATTTTGTTAATAAAGTGTGTTTAATTGATTCTCTCAAAACATCCTTTGAATTCTCCTCTTGATCTACTGGCATTCTGACCATATTTTCCAATTCTATTTCTTTCCTCTTCCCTATTTCCACTTCTGTTATAGCTTCCATATTTGTACCTCTATCAAAGTCACAGTGTCTCTCAGCCACACCTTTTCTGACCTTTATGTTTTTGTGTAGCATTCTTTTTTCTTAACTTATTCAGAGGAATCACTAAAATCACTTCAGGGTCCTGGCTTCTATTCCTTCATGTATTCTCCAAAGTCTGATCCATCTTTTCTTTCCCCACCAATTTGAAGCTTACAGAAAATCCATTAATAACAAGGATTTTAATTATCTCAAACATGCCTCTTGTGTTCAGTCCAACTGAGTTTCTAATCAGTGTTCCCTGGTTGAACAACTCGTCTCAACCCCCCTGTGGCAAATCTTCGCTGCAGTTCTTCCCTCCAAGGCATTGCCAGCAGCATCCTTTTAGAGCCTCAACAACATCTTTCAAGCTTACTCTAAAACTCCTCCTGAAACTGGTCCTTATCTTTAAAAAATATCTAAGCCAACAAGGTGAGCTTGTTTTCCTTTTTCTCTCCTTCTTTTGTTTCTCTTTCCACACCAACTCAGCTTCTCACACTACCACTCCTCCCTGAAATCCCCCATTTGCGGGACACAGGCTTGGCTGAGCTGAGGACCTCCGCTGACAGCGCAGCACAGGCAAACGCCCCCTGGTGGGCACCCGCTGTAACTTTCCCCCTCCACAAGGACCACAGTTCAGTTCAGTTCAGTTCAGTCGCTCAGTCGTGTCCGACTCTTTGCGACCCCATGAATCGCAGCACGCCAGGCCTCCCTGTTCATCACCATCTCCCGGAGTTTACTCAGACTCAAGTCCATCGAGTCCGTGATGCCATCCAGCCATCTCATCCTCGGTCGTCCCCTTCTCCTCCTGCCCCCAATCCCTCCCAGCATCAGAGTCTTCTCCAGTGAATCAACTCTTCTCATGAAGGGGCCAAAGTACTGGAGCTTCAGCTTTAGCATCATTCCTTCCAAAGAAATCCCAGGGTTGATCTCCTTCAGAATGGACTGGCTGGATCTCCTTGCAGTCCAAGGGACTCTCAAGAGTCTTCTCCAACACCACAGTTCAAAAGCATCAATTCTTCAGCACTCAGCCTTCTTCACAGTCCAACTCTCACATTCATACATGACCACAGGAAAAACCATAGCCTTGACTAGGTGGACCTCAGTCGGCAAAGTAATGTCTCTGCTTTCGAATATACTATCTAGGTTGGTCATAACTTTTCTTCCAAAGAGTAAGCGTCTTTTAATTTCATGGCTGCAGTCACCATCTGCAGTGATTTTGGAGCCCCCCAAAATAAAGTCTGACACTTTAAATAAAGTTTCCCCATCTATTTCCCATGAAGTGATGGGACTGGATGCCATGATCTTCGTTTTCTGAATGTTGAGCTTGAAACCAACTTTTTTGCTCTCCTCTTTCACTTTCATCAAGAGGCTTTTTAGCTTCTCTTCACTTTCTGCCATAACGTGGTCTCATCTGCATATCTGAGGTTATTGATATTTCTCCCGGCAATCTTGACAGTAGCCTGAGCAAATGGCTCAGCTGTTGCTTTCCCCTGACTCCTCCAGTACCTGAACTAGTGTAGTGATACCTGAGCTCTTAGCTGTAGGCTGAAAACTGGAAGCAGTGAAAATTGCTTTAGGAGTTTGGGGCCCTTTCCTCCTGATATTTTCTGTAAATTAAATGTACTTTGCTTTCTTCTTTGCTCTTCCTTTACCCCTCATCCCAAGGGCAGTCTCGCTGCCTCGTCAGAAATACAAGCCTCTCTCACAAGTATAAGAAGGTCCACAAGCTAAACTTAGTATGAAGTCTATTTGAACTGTATTTTCTCAAGTATTTGTAATTACTTCTAACCTGGAAATTACAGGGATCTGCTGTGATCTCGTCTGGCAGGGTACCACGATCAAAGAAACATAGGCAAACAAAGAAAAGTAAGTAAAAGTTATTTCAAATCTGTATTTACCCCTTAAGAAAGCCCAAAAGGCATAGTGAAAGAGTCTTAAAAATTCTTACTAGCCATCATTGCTACTCTCAATATTCTTTACACAGGCAGAGATGCTCTCAAAAACTCAACCCATATTTTCCTTCTCTCCATATTTTCTCCCTAATGTTAATGGTTAAAAATCACTCTTCCTTTCGTTCATGAATGCAGCTTCCCTGGTCTGCACACTGCTTTCCAATTTCCCTCCTTTCATGCTCAGGCCATCACTTCATCCACCACTCTTCTCCAGAACATTCCAAAGAGCAGAGGAAAGAGGTGAAGTGAATTTGCTTCTCTCACAAGAATCAGCGCATCAGCCAAACTCTGCCATACTCTGTGCAACAAAAGAATTGGAAATTGATCCATCACTGGAGAATGGAATTCTTCCTCCTTTAAAGTAGGCATTGGAGTGAGAAAAATTATGACTGTGCTTATTTTCTTTTTACAAAGTTCAAGTCCATAGTACTTGACTATCTCCTGCACAAAAAAGCATATATCCCAAGAAAAAGACGGTTCAAAAGAATACATGCACCCCAATATGTTCACCGCAGCATTATTTATAATAGCCAAGATATGGAAGCAACTTAAATGTTCAATAACAAATAAATGGATAAAGAAGAAATAGCACATATATATATAAGGGAGTATTACTCAGCCATTAAAAAGAATGAAATAATGATAGCTGCAGCAAAATGAATGGACTTGGATATTACCATATAAACTGAGGTAAATCAGAGGAAGACAAATATATGATATCGCTTATATGGGGGGGGGGTCTAAAAAAAGGAATGATACAAATGCACTTACTTACAAAACAAAAACAGACTCACAGACTTGGAGAATGAACTTATGGTTACCAGGTAAGGAGGGTGAGAGGGAGGGATAGATTGGGAGTTTAGGATTGACATGCACACACTGCTATATTTAAAATAGATAATTAGCAAGGACCTTCTGTATAGCAAAGGGAACGCTGTTCAATATTCTGTAATAAATGGGAAAATAATTTGAAAAAGGATACATGTATATAAACTGAGTCCACTTGAAATTAGCATAATGGTGTTACTTAATTATGCTTCAATATAAAATAAAGACATTTATAAAAAGTAGTAACAAATTATGAATCAAATTATCATTGTGGGCAACTGGAGCAATTTCCTTCTGGGAACTCAGAGAGACTGTAAAGGAGATACCCTCAGAGTTACCTCACTCCAGGATGAGGAAGATGGGGTATTTAAACAGCAGTTTCTATCAAACATCGATTGGGAGCTTTTTTGTGGGGGGAGGAGATGTTAATTCTATGATAGTGTTCCTTTAGAACAGACAGAGAAGGATCAGTTGATCAGAGTAAACAGTCAAAGAGCCACAATCCTACTAGATTGAAGATTTTGCAGGGTGCGTGGAAGTAGTGATTATCAAAGGGCTATAAGTATGACACCTGTGGTGTCCTGCTATATTCTGTCCCTTGCACCATTCAGATTCCCTCATACCTCATGAAGGTCACTCCATCATATCGCTGCTTCACAATTCCTTTTGTAAGATGACTTTAGGAATATGAGCAGTTCCCACTGCTCCAGTTGATTCTGAGAGCCTAATTGATATGCCCTATGTCCTTCTTTACGGCTTCCCTGGTGGTGCAGATGGTAAAGCGTCTGCCTGCAATGCAGGAGACCCAGGTTCGATTCCTGGGTTGGGAAGATCCCCTGGAGAAGGAAATGACAATCCACTTTGGACTCTTGCCTGGAAAATCCCATGGACAGAGGAGTCTGATAGTCTACAGTCCATGGTGTCGCAAAGAGTTGGACACAACTGAGCGTCCTTCTTTATCATTCATGCTTGCTTTTTCTTCCTTTTCAGCCAGCACTTCAGTTTCTCTAGGTTGCTTGCCTGGTAGGGCAGCCCAAACTCTCATCCCTGAGGGGTCTGAGTCCTGATTCTCATAGCCTTGTCAGAATGTGACGGCTGAAGTGTTTAATCAAAGTTATCAGGCATGGGAGACATCTCACTGAATCCCCTGGGTTCCAGACATGCTCTTTCTTTTCCTCATTAGCTACCAGCAACTCTATCCCCTCTTGATAATCAGGGTATGCTATCCTGCCAGTATGGTAATTTCTTTCTTTGCCTGTTTGTCAGGCTCCAATACTTTGGCCACCTGATGCAAACAGCTGACTCATTGGAAAAGACCCTGATGCTGGGAAAGATTGAAGGCAAGAGAAGAGGACGAGATGGTTGGATGGTATCACCGACTCAGTGGACATGAATTTGAGCAAACTCCAGGAGATGGTGAAGGACACAGAAGCCTGGTGTGTTGCAGTCCATGGGGTTGCAAATTGCTGGACACAACTGGGTGACTGAACAACAACTACTAGTACTATGAGAAGCACAGAATTACCAGATGGCAGTCCTGGCTAAGACTGAATGGAACACTCACCACGTCTGTTTTCAGGAGACTTGCTTCCCATTCTGGAAACCAAGACCTCTAATGCAGCAGAGTTTAAAGTTGCGGAGAGAGGAATCACAAATTCCGCAATCAAACTGATGGGCCACTCTGACTTCCATCCCTCAGTTCTTTTTCTGTCAGGGACACAGAGTCATACAATGGCAAGAAATTCAAAGTACATAATACCTCTTGAAAGCAGCACCCCACCTCCTCAAAGCTTCATCCCAAGCTGGCTTTGTAACCATGCCTTTAAAAACTAAAGAACAGCATTCCATTAGGCCAGCATCTTCTGGGTGATGCATTAATAGTAGAACTAATGGGTCCCTAGGTCATATACTCATTGTTGAACTTCTAACCCTGTAAGTGCTTCCCTTGATCCAAGCAATGTCATGTGAGATTCCATTATGATAAATCAGACATTCTGTGGGCCCTTTGATTGTGGTTGCTGGAAAGGCAAAAGGTCACATTTATTGTCAATCTGAAAGCAAGCTGGCATGCACAGAAATGATAAAAGCCAAAGGGATACAAGTGGGACATTGACATTATCTGTAAATTCCCTGAATCTGTCTCAACTGGACCAAATAATAATATATCTCATAGGATTTCTATGGGAACCTACTTTTGAAGCAGTATAGAAACATAAACTATAAATATTCAGTTGTTGATTTTTTTTTTTGAGAGAAGCTACAAGTATCATTACTCCAACCTCCAGAAAATGAGAACCTATTCTGAGTTTTCTTTTGCATTATATTTCATACTTAGCCACCCGTGGTTAATAAATCTAAGATATAAAAATTAGGCAACTAAAAAGAAAAATGGCATATGTTTAACTTATATATGAAAAACAAAGATTTCCATTTCCAAGAGGGTTTTTGCTACTAATAATGTATACAAAAGAAATTAAGAATAATTAATCTTCTAAAATAAAATCTGAAATTAAATATTTGGGCAGTTGAGGGAGGGGAAGGTCATTTACTTGATTATCTCAAAAAATATAATCAGTGAATGATACCCTTATTTCAAAGATTTAAGATTCATTAAAGTAGGTTTTTCAGTATCATCTCAAAACTTATTACATTCCTTTAAACGTATCAATGGTATTTTGTTTCTATGAGTATCAACTAAAACTATTTTATACTCAGTAAGTACATATCCATTTTGGTGAAAATCTAGTTTCTGCTAAGCTGCATTAATTTTTGTGGACTTTATAAGGAAAAATGATGGTGTAGCCTTCAGAACATGAGGCCATATTGTAAAATGCAAGAGCCAAGTCCAATAAAAAAAAATGTTTACTATAAAAGAAAAGGCATGAGGCTGAGACTGTAAGAATAAAGGAAGTTTAATCGCTCAGAGAGAGCATTTTTGTCCAAAGAAGTTGTTTTTAAGAGAAAGAGCAGATCTAACCTAGTTGGTCCAAACAGTAATGTTGACGAGTGAGATAACCTTGGAGAGATAGAACAAGTTTTCTCAGAGGAATCAGAGTGTCAACTGTCAGACCTGGTAATCAATTAAATCTTTAAAAACTATTTTTATTTTTATTTTTAAAGAGACAGATTCTATTTGCAGAAGTTTTGTTTTTCCTTTTTCATTTGTTATTATGGTTAACTGTAGTTGCCTTAAATATACATATCTTATTACAAATAAATATCAACATGAGCTTTTCTGAGACCATGGTGAAATCCGTTTGCACATTCCTGAGGCTGCTCAGTTATTCACACATAACTAAGGAATATCTAGTATCTCTTCTCACCCACTGCCAATAACATATGAGTGTGCACAAAATCTTAGCTGCAGCTGAGAAGTCTAGTTAGATTTGTCTCAAACCTCAAAGTAATAAGAAAAATAATGGCAAAGTTATACTCAGTAGAAAGACATGGTGAGATCCGTCCCATCCTTTCACAAAAGGCAAACATGAAAAGAAAAAATTCATTAGTGACAACAAACACCTGTCTCAAGGCTTCAGGCTGGACAAATCAGGACTGATTACTATACCAACATCCAAGATTAATGTTCTCTTTTGTTCGCATAGAGAACCCTAGGCATGATTAAAGGTCTGTCTCTGACCACATCTCCTCTTGTATTCTTTCCACAAACACAGAAATGCTTTCCTTCTCATCAGCCTGAGAGATAGCTGTACCACGTTCTCATACCCACACTCAGGAAAAATGTATATAATATTGTAAAGCAGATTGACTTCATGTATTTTACCACCTGTGACATAAACTGGTACATATGTATATATGTATATATATTCATATACACATATATATTTATAATATATACATTTTATATATGCAGTAAGTTTTATTCTTAACTTCTTGATGAGTTAAGCTTTTCTTCTATTAGCATAGAAGTATTTCCATGAAATATTTAAAGCTGATGTTCTAGAGGAAATAATATTTTTGGCAATCTCGGGAAGTGAGGAGTTTATTTTTTCCATTATAATGCACAACTGCAGAGAAATTTGTTTCCTTTACATCTTTACACTTGGATGACATTTTGGATATTATTTTTTAGGCTACCTTAAAAGAAATGTACATCTCAAGGTATTTAATGATGAGTGCTATTCCACCAAAACAAGGATATATGCAAAAAGGAAGAAAAATGAAATGTTTAAGAAGAAAGTTACATGATTACCAGGGCAGAAATTATTTTTAATCACAAGGTAATGATTTGAATAAAAATTCAAGCCCTTGGTGTTACAATTTATAGTAGCATAGTTTTCTGTGAAATTTAAATATGTATAAGCTAGATTAAATTCTGTCAAAATAGAAAACTAGATCAAATATTTTGTCCAAAATGAATGTTCAATTCGCTTTGAAATTTTTAAACTGACTACCAGTTACATTATACAATTGAAACACTTTTGTTCTATTTAAAGGAGAATACAAGAGTTAAAAGACAGAGTTCCTGATTATTGCAGTGTTTATAGTATTATATTAATATATTTATTCTATTATGCTTTCTCGCTTGACAATTTTATTTAGATTTAATTTATATTAGTGCCGAGATATTCAACTAACCTGATCACCATACTAAAATTCTAAATATTAAATAAAAAACAGATTCAAGACAAAGTTGAATTTCCCTATTTGCCTCAAATACTTGGATTTTCAAAGACAGCAAATTTTAATGCGAGGGAAATTCTGTGAACTGAAGATGCCACCTTTATGTAATACTGCTATTAAACACCTACTACAACCATTTTATAAATTTACAACAGTCTGTCTTAGAACACTTTTATACACTTAAGATGTTTAACAAAAAAATTGTGATTCTAATCCATATTCAAATATATAAAGCTCTCCTAGTAAGTAAACATAATAAGCAAATGTATTTGAATTCAACAGTATGAATGTGCTCTGAATATTCTGAAATCTCCTCAAATGACTCTACAAAAAACACGAAAAATCATGGAGAAAAGGATAGGAAAGAAACTAATATTTACTGAAGGCCTTTCTCTGTTTTTTTCTGTTTCAGCATATTACATAGATCATCTTCAATAGCAATTGTATTCCCTTCTGTACTCTGAATTAAGGGTTGGCGCGTTTTTTTCTGTGAAGAGCTAGACAGTATTTTAGGCCCTACCTATCTCTGTCACAACTATTAACTGTCAACATGGCATGAAAGTAGTCATGGACTGTACATAACTGAAGTCCCTTGTTTCAATAAAACTTTATTTGTTTAGGGTGAAATTGGAGTTTCATAAAAATTTTTATGTCAAAAATATCCTTCTTGTAACTATTTTTGAACTGTTTCCAAAGGCAAAAATTATTCTTAGCTTGTGAGTTATACAAACAGGTGTCAGACTGGATTTGACCCACAGACTGGAGTTTGCTAATCTCTGCTCTAAATTTACCCCAGTATGATCTGTACTTTAACAAACTAAAGTAGTGGTATTTTAACAAATTAAATTAAATTGGTGGTTTAATGAAAGATCTATTTACTTTTATTCAATTCTTACGCCACTACGGATTCCATTTACTTATGTGTTTATTTTTTAGCATCCAAACAATCCCATAAATTTAAGTAGAAATTTATGGCTAAAATCAAGGTGATTATTCCAATGTTAAGTTTTGAAATTTCATTAATTTGAAAATGAAATCTGATGGATACATGTATATAAACAAATATGAATTCAAATCATATAAGCTAAGATTCAGATCAAGAAGATGGAGTAGGAGGACACAGAGCTCACCTCTCATCAAGAGCACATGAAAAATACGTCTACATGTGAAGCAACTCTCACTGAACACTAACCAAAACTGGTTGAAAGACTCAGTACAACCAAGACTGTGAGAAAGACCCATATGGACTTGGGTAGGAATGGAAGAGGAGTGCTCAGGTCAGGACCTGTGCCCCTGGGAGGGGACTCAGAGAAAATAGAATACATGGGTGGAGGTCCTCCCTGGGAGGATCTTTGCGACCCCATGGATGCAGCATGCCAGGCTTCCCCATCCTCCACTACCTCCCAGAGTTTGCTCAAGTTCATGTCCATTAAGTGACAGGCATCTGTTAGACGTGCTCAACCCTTTCAGTCTTGGTGGAGCCATGTGACAAATTCCTCCCCTGAAGGAATATGAACAGAAGGAACTGGAAGCCGTTCTGTTCTAAGAGTAAGAAGAAGCCAGTGTGCATTCTTTCTGCTCTCTTTCCTTTTCCACCAGCTTGTGGTTCAAAGGAATTTAAGGACTTCTATTATGGGGATATTTAAGGTGGAAATAGCCTGAATCCTTCATTCAATGGACAGACAAAAGCCACCAGGAAAACAACCTTCTATGTTTTTAAGCCAATTAAATTTGAAGTTTAGTTGTGACGACAGCCAGCATTAGTCTAATAAGGATAATGTCTCAAGGGTTTTGTTGTTCAGTTACTCAGTCATGTCCAGCTCTTTGCAACCCCATGGACTGCAACACACCAGGCTTCTGTGTCCTTCACCATCTCCTGGAGTTTGCTCAAACTCATGTCCATTGAGTCGGTGATACCATCCAACCATCTCTTCTTCTGTCGCCCCCTTCTCCTCCTGCCTTCAACCTTTCCCAGCATCAGGGTTTTTTCCAGTGATTCAGCTCTTCTCATCAGGTGGCCAAATTATTGGAGGTTCAGCTTCAGCATCAGTCCTTCCAATTCATACTATTCAGGGTTGATTTCCTTTAGGATTGACTGGTTTGATCTTCTGAGTATAACGTCTCAAGGGTAACATGTCCAAAGTAGAACTTTCCATCTCCAGGACATTCTTTGCCCACTCTCAGCCATCTCGATAAATGTAGCACCAATCACTCAGCTTCTTGGGGCTAACACCTTGGCGTCATAAGCCCAACATCTACTTCTCAGACATAAATCAGATTATGACAATCCCCTACCTAAAACCATTCAAAATGTTGTCTGTGAACTGAGACAAAAAGTCCAAATTTCTTATTATAAGCCCTCCAGGATCTTTAACCTCACTTATCTACCACACATAATCTCAGTACTTGTGTTCCAGCCAAAGTGACTTCTTTCAGCTCCTCAAATGCGCTGAACTCTTTCCTACCACAAGAAATCTGAGCTTGGGTTACTGTCATCCTGGAATGCTCTGCCCACCCTCCTTGACTTGGTTAATTCTGACCTCTGCTCAAATGTGTCTTCCTCAGGACGGTCTTTCCAACATCACTGTCTAACTTAGATATCCCTTTTTTCCCTTCCTATAACACTGTATTTTCTTCACAAACTTGTTATATTTAAAATTATACAAACATTTTTCTTTCTAATGATTCAATGTCTATCTCACCTACTGGGCTGAGTTTCCCACAAGGGTAGCAGGTTGACATGGGCTGCATCTGAGGTTCCATTATTAAAACTTTTTTTGTTTCTTTTTATTTCATCCCATCAAAATGTATTTATTTTATGCACTTGATAAATTAGTAAAATAGCACAGGCATGCAATTTATAAATAACTATGCATATGCTAATTGTTGCTTCTAAAAATATTTTTCTAATAAAGCTATTCAGTCAAACATTAAAAGCATTGGAGTAGACCATAAAGTCTGCAAGAGGAAGGATTATGTCTGTCTCTATCCCCTTCAAATGGCCTTGCACATGATTACACTCTATAAATACTTATTTAATAGATAAGTGAATAATAAGCATCTACAATTTACTGTCTTTAATAATTAGTTGGAATTATTATATGTATGCTAAAGTAACTAAATCTGTATTTGTAAAAACAAATTATTCTAGGCTTGCTTTAATAAACAGACAAAAATCAATTCATAAATAATAGCATGCATTTACATATGAACAATGTTCTAAAGTCTTCTAAAATTATGTTGTCTCTTTCATAAAGGTTAAATACTTCCCATCATCTTCTTTGAGCTATTCATCTGTTCAGTTAAAATTTTCTTCAATATAATATTAAAGGAAATGTCAGTCTTGGCAAATGATCACCAATTCCAAATTACATAGACTCTGAATTAATGGGGTTCTTATGGTATTTTCAAACCAACAAAATTCACTCACCATGCTCAAGGTCATTGCTTCCATTTTTAAATGATAAATTTAACTTTTATGTCAGTAGTGATTCTCAAGCCTTATGGTACATTCATATCTTGCAATCATATCTTGGGAAACATTAAAATAATTATTGCTATTAAATTTCATGTCTTCAGTATAAACAACACTATCCTTTTACAGCTTTTTCAAATCACATAGCTTCTTTACTATTTTTAAGACATATTAAAAATATAAACATTTTTATATTTTTAATGTAATCTTTTCTATATAATATAGTTTATAGTTTAGAGCATTTCCAATTATCTGCCCTAATTTTTTCCCCCCTTTGTCTAGTTCCTTTTAATCTGAAGGAACTCACTTTCTTCCTACAGGTAAGTTATCAAAATGAAGTGACAGAAAGTTTAGTGGGGCCTTGATCTCTGATATATACCAGTCTGTTTTTCTACAGTCAAAGCTGAAAGAATAAGTTAAGAATTCAATCAGTAGTGAATGACAAACACTAACCTCAACACAAAGTTAACAGTAGTATTTCCTCTCATTCATTTATTCACTCAATAGTCATTATTTATGAAACCCCCTTATAGGTCAAGTGTTATAGATTGACGAACAGAACAGACTTACACTCTGTCTTCATGGAGTTCACGATTCATTAAGTGATCAGTGTTATATCTGTGAAAAGATATGTGAATATATTCTTGCAAATTGTGATAAATGTTAAAAATCAAAAGAACAAATATTCTAATTGCAAGTCTACCTACAAACTGGTGGTTTGATAAACAAAATCAACTACAATATTGAAAAGAACATTTTTTTTAAATCTCACCCTGTGTACTGGCAAATAGATGAGCGTTGGCCAAGATTTTTCTGGTTAGAATTCACACACTGCTGTGATGATTGACTCTTGTTGCTGTAATCACATCGTACCTTGCTTTTCCCACTAGCTTTTATCTCGTACTCTTGAATCTTTCATGGTTACTCTGTATTAAAAAGTTATGAAGAGCAAGGTGGGACTTGAAAGAGGAAGTCAAACTCCATTTTAAAAATATATATGTAAAATAATAAAATGTCTACCATGGTAAACATTAAGGAACACTGAGATAAAGGCATGGAAAAACAGGAGGTATCTGAAATACTGACAATGTAACAGTCATTCTTACCCACTAGCCAGAAAATAATAGAGTCTGATTGCATTTGGCTAAAGACCATACATATGCATAAGTGACTATATATCAAATATATATATATATATATATATATATATATATGTATGTATTTGATATGTCAGTCAGGAAGATCCCCTGCAGAAGATCCCCAGAAGGGGATCCCCACCCCAGTATTCTTACCTGGGAAAGGCGACGGACAGACGAGCTTGGTGGGCTATAGTCGCTGGGGTTGCAAAAGAGGCAGACACGACTGAGCCACTTAGCAGCTGAGCACAAGCACCGTGGAACTCTTCAGTTTCTGCTGTGGAATGTGCTTAATTATCTTTTTTTCTGAGCTTCCAGAGAAAATATCAGTGCAACCTTACAACACAGATGAGAACATAGTTCATTACCATTTGTTGCTTCACAAACTTGGGATTTTTTCTGGTGAAATCTGAAATCAGCCCCCAACACAGAGGGCAAGGAGAGACCAAGGAATGAGGCAAACCACTCCACACTGGTGAGTAGAAAACAAAGAGGAAGGCGATGGCACCCCACTCCAGTTCTCTTGCCTGGAAAATCCCATGGACGGAGGAGCCTGGTGGGCTGCACTCTGTGGGGTCGCCAAGAGTCGGACACAACCAAGCGACTTCACTTTCACTTTTCACTTTCATGCATCAGAGAAGGAAATGGCAACCCTCTCCAGTGTTCTTGCCTGGAGAATCCCAGGGACGGGGGAGCCTGGTGGGTTGCCGTCTATGGGGTCGCACAGAGTCAGACACAACTGAAGTGACTTAGCAGCAGCAGCAGCAGCAGCAGAGTCATGTCAGACCTTTGCATCCCCAGTCCCAAATTTCTGTTTTTAATCTTGACACTAGGTCTGGTGCTCCAAATGACATGATTTTACTTTTCTTTCTTGATTTATCAACTTTAGATACCATCTATTCCAGCAGGAGATCAATAGACAGGGCCTTAGCTCATTCACACCACTCTCTGTCTTACGTCCCCTCTCTTTCTAATATAATTATATTATTATTTTCAGTTCATCTATTTTTTACAGTTGTTACTATACAACATTTAGTATCACTTATTTTTTTTTGCTCTATTTTAGACAGAGTTACTAACTCTGTATTCAAAGATGAAGCTTCTAGCTTGCCCACTCTTTCCTCTGTCTCTCCTTTACTCAAGGTTCGTTCATCCTGCACCTTCTAAAGGACAAATGATTTAGTTTCTAACAAAACAATGACAAATCAAAAGGATGGGTGGGGAGGCTATTATAACATAAAAGGGACTTAGGAGACCAAGTATAAAAATAATATGTGAAACACAATTGATTCCTGACTTGAATAAACCAACTGTAAAAATGCATCTTTGAGAAACAAGAAAATATGAATATAGACTGGATAATCAGATGACATCAGGGAATTATGATTAATTAGAATAGGCATGATAATGAGAGAATGAGTATATTAAAAATGCCTTTGCAGTTACAAATGAATATGAAAGTATTTATAGGTAAAAATGACATGATATTTTGGATTTGCTTTTAAAATGTCTCAGCAAAATAGAATGTTGGGTATAATAGAGATAAAAAATGATGAAAATAAATGATGATTTTTGTCTCCAGGTGATGAGTACATTGGAGATAATTCTATAATACTGTGTTCTCTATTTTTGTGTGTATTTTAGAGTTTCTATAATATAAAGATTTTTTTCTAACTTAAGAAGTAAATGGATTTAGATGTAGTGGAAGATTTTATTTAGTACTGTATGGTTTGTAGAATAACTAAAATACGTAGATAAACACAATTAAAACTGAAATTACAATGTCATTGTGATAAACACCATTCCAAATCTTTTTCAAAGTATGTGCATGTGTAAAAAAGTGGTGGTTTGTACTTTAAGAAATAGAATTTATCTGTAGCAACAGGAACTAAGTGCTGGACAAAAGTGATGTGCTGATTTTACAGTTGTGACAGCTTGAAAAACCCTCTGGACCCAGCTACTGTGGACTTGCCTTGAAAATAGGGCTATGAGTGAACATTAAAAGGATCAGAAGTTTGTGAGCAGAGCCAACCTTCCCGTTGAGAATTTCTGGCTGAAGAAAAGAACACTGAATAAAGAGTGTTCCTCCCTCACACTCCCAGGATCCTTGGGCTGAGCAGGGATGTGCACCCACGGAGGGGGCCATGAAAGAGCAGGAGGCTTGGCCCCAACCCTATCATTTCATGCTGACAAACTACAGGGGCAACACCTGCTTCCTGCCTTGTTGGAAACCTGGTAAAGCAACCAGCATTCAGTGCTAACATACTGTCCTTCACCCTCAAGGCAGAGTGACTAAATTCTGACTCTTGCAACATGGCTAGTAATAGCAGGATGGGTCCTTTCAACTTGAGAAAACAACCCTAGGTGTTCTTGGAAATATCAGTGAAGAAGGAACCAAAGTGAAAAAAAAAAAATTTATTGCTCTTTTTAAGAAGATACTCCACTGTCATAACATAAATGTTGGATATTATTTATTGAAATACATTATTTTTCTCCCTAAACAATTAAGGAAAGAATCACAGCTAACTATGTATTAACATAAATATGATCATTTGTACATTTTTTTTGCTTTTTTCCACTTACTAAATTGTGAACATGTCAATAAACAAATCATAACATTATCTTGCTTGCAAGTATTCCATGACAGTACTAAACTTCAGTTTGCTGTTTACCCTCTATGTCTAAATATTTAGCTTGTTTTCCAATTTTTACTATTATAAAAAATGACCCAATGGGTGTTTTTATAGTTAAATCTTTGTACTTATCTTGTTTTCTTAGGATGAATTTCAAGCAGTGAAATTTCTGAGTCAATACAATATTGCAAATGAGCAAAATAAAACGAAGCACTTCCTTGATGGCTCAGGGGATGAAAAATTCACTTGCTATGCACGAGACACAGGAGATGTGGGTTCGATCCCTGGGTTGGGCAAAAAAACAAAATGAAGGTTGTCCCAGGTGGCTCAGTGGTAAACAGTTTGTCTACCAAGCAGTAGACCCAGATTCGATCCCTGGGTTGGGAAGATCCCCTGGAGGAGGAAGCGGCACCCCACTCCAGTATTCTTGCCTGGAAAATCCCATGGGCAGAGGAGCCTGGTGGGCTACAGTCCAAGGGTCACAAAGAGTTAGACAGGACTTAGCAACTAAACAGCAACAAAACGAAACGAACTGCCCTGAACAGAGCTCAGTATACGTGAAGTATTAAATATATGATAAAGTCGACATCATGGATTAAAATAGAGTGGAATTATTTTACGATAAATGCTACTAGGCTAATTGCTTAGCTCTTGACTAGATTTATTTTTAATACCCCTCTTTGTTCTTAAACAGTTTAAGATGGTTTACTAAGGTATGTATCATACAGCAAGATAAGATGAATTGTAGGTGGGAAAACAAAGTAAGGAAGAAACAAAGAAAAGGAAAGAAGGCTGGTGTTTTTTAAATGCATGTCTTAAAATACTATAAATTTCTTACACATAAGCCACAAACCTAGCATCAAATGAGAAGACAGAAAGTAGTTGTAGTTATTTAATTGACATAGATAATGAAATAAAGACAACCTAGTCGACAGGAAGAAGTACAAATACTTGTCCACAAACCCTGAAGGAAAATCCCCCTGGGCTTTCTTGGAAGACAAGGTATAAATGAAATGGACAACACCATTACAGTGCATAGCAATGCATTTCATCAGGCTGTTTACTGCAACATCCTTCAACACAAGTTAATGGCATTGTGCCGAAGTGAGAATCAATACAAACTCCACAGGGGAAGGTGAGTGATAAAATGCAGTCCACACAGACAGCAACCTATTGTACTGATTTCATCCAGGACAGGGTTTATAAAGGAGGATGAAGAGCATATTTTTAAACTCAATCCCTCTTAAATACAGTTTCTTTCGACCAGAGCTTTGATCGATAATGAGCATTAGGGAGTTAATACTTCCTGAAACGTGCAATGAGCATAACCATGTTAAAAATGGTGAACAGACCAGTGAACCCCCTTACAAGGATACATAAACCTTCGTGTAAGTCCATTTCATCTCTCTGAAGTAAACAGAGCAAGCTTTAAACAGTTTAAATGGAATAACTAGTCAGTTAATGGGTCCATAATCTTTATACCATGGTTGTGACTAAACCCTGATATAAAGATATATTTAATATTCCTGGCTAGACTGTAAGCTCTGAAGATAGGGACCACAGCTATCTCACTCGCTGTTGCTGCTGTTTAGCCTCTAAGTCATGTCTGACTCTTTGTGACTCCACGGACTGTAGTCCACAAAGTTCTTCTGTCATGGGATTTCCCAGGAAAGAATACTAGAGTGGGTTGTCATTTCCTTCTCCAGGGGATCTTTCTGACTCAGGGATGAATCAAACTCAGGATCATCTCCTGCATTGGCAGGCAAGTTCTTTACCGCTAAGTCACCAGGGAAGCCCATCTCACTTGTACAAAACTTAACTATCATAGGCATTTACAACCCACCACTATCACCTCCTTATATCTTGCATGGAATATTGACCAATAACTTCAGGCCTGTAATTTATAAGCCAAAGAATGGCACACATATTTGAGAGACTGTTCAGTAAGTTAATAGTATTTGGGGGAGATTAAAAGAGCTTCTGTTTCGAAAAGGGATACACTAAAACTTGGGAACTCACATCACTTAATTTTACTTGTGTTGATAAACATGCAAGCAAGAGTTAAAGGCCAAAATGAAAAGAGATTTTTGACCATATTAATATCAGAAATTCTTTCCCAGTTGCTTCATTTAGCTTAAAACTTTAATCACATTCTGAGTTCTACAAAGTTTGAAGCAGGGGACTTTGGTTTATAAACTGGAAAAGATAAATCTTCCAGATAGTAATTTCCCGGAAGTGTTATACTCCTTAAACAAACAAATCCCTAATTGATGGTGATGTGGATAGCGGTGGAGCTCCTATTCCACAGCTTTCTTTCTTAGGATACACTATGCCTCTTGAGATGAGGGTGGGGGAGAAATGAAAGAAACATACGAGCTTTCTTTTCTTCATTCTTAATCCTTGTTTACTTCGTATATGTTTTGCTAGCATGTAGGCTACTTTGTAATAATGTTTTGTACTGTAAGACACTTGGATCATACATCATATGTAGTCCATAGTTTTAAATGAATTGTTATGTAGTTTTTAATTATCCAATAGCATATTTTTCCTAAATAAAATGACAAAAAATAACTCTCCTTGAGATTCCAAGCTCTTCCATTCATGAGTTATCAAGAATCCAGAGAAATGTATGGTGATATCATGATGAATTCTATGCTTAGAATACTGGCTCTATGAAAATGTTTTCTTTGTATTTTTGTTTCTGCCCTGGTAGAACACGAAAAAAATAAGTTATCTTATAATACAGTGGTGAACCATGCATAGGAGTGGAAGTCTTACTTTTTGCTAATATTACTTTATATAACATACATAGAAAACCAAAAATTTAAATTAAATTAAAATCTATCCTCAATCTCATTATTAGGAGAAAAACAAATTTCTATAATGACAGTTGAACTTTACAAAGCTTGCACTTAATCTAGGAAACCAAACTAAGCTCAACTAATATTTCATTTGCCTATAACCTCAATAATCAAGAAAAATTAGTTTTTCTTGAAGATAGACAAAATGAAATTCAGTATTGAAACACAGTTTGCACAATCACTTGAAATGAAAAAACAGTAGAGCTGCCCTACGCTAAGTAAAACAGAGAGCAGGGTAGCACATATGTGCAATTATCTGGAAGCCCAAATCAACACTACCCATCTCTGGAACATTGATGACTTGCTGAACCATCTGTGCAGAGAATTCTGAAGTAGCAGGGGAGAGGGGATGTTGTGATGGAGCAGAAATTGAGAGGGAATAGGGAGAATTAATGGTCTAAGGCTTTATAAGGGACAGGCAGGGTCCCTGGGAGATTGCTAGAGAGAAAGAAAAAGAACTGAGTCACCAGACATGATTTGATCCACTGAGTAAACAAGCATCTGAATGCTTACAACATGCCAGACAATGGTCCAGGCATTATTGACATCAATTTCAAGTACTTGAAACAAATCTTCAAAGACATAGGATGCTGTAGTTCTTGCCAAAGTATTATGTAACTGAAGCATAATAAGAAACATGAGTACCAAGAAATGTAGAGCAAATGGAAAGAGTCAACATGGGCAAATGAGCAGGACCAATATCTGCCGGGCTTGACCATCTTGACTAGAACACATCATCAGTCGAAGGATGCTAAAGCACCTGCGGTCCCTTTGTTTTATTTTCTCTCTTGGTGAATAAATATGTTTCTTACCAACTTGTATATTAGAATATGACTTATATTTCATAATTTAAAGAGTCAGTTTTAAGTTGATGATAGCAACAATTTTTTTTCTGGTAGCAGACATGAAGCATATGTGGTCTCCTCTGAACTTCAACACACACACTCTTGATATTCTTATTTGGATTTATTTGCAACTTGGAGCAAGATTTATAATTGCAAGAACTCTAAACATAATCGTGACTAAAATTTCATTTGCTTGACAAAATTATTAATATTGTAGATATAAAATCATTACAGGTCTCTAGATCTAAGATCAGAGCTTACTTTGAAACATATAATATTTCAAGGCTCCAGGGCCATACATGTTCTTACCGTGTCAGCTACTTTCTTTTGACCCAGCTCTATTTGAAAAACTGCTGTGGTGCCTTCTTTCCTTATCTGAATTAGGGATCACATTTATCCTCTGGCCTTGTCCTCATTGAGAGTCACTTAAAGACAGGGTGCCCTTCTTCTGTCAGCTGCTCACAGCTCTTCACTCAATGAATAACAAGACTCAGAGAAAAACTTAGTTTGCTCTACCCCTATTCATCTAAGGGGAAAATTTTTAGAAAAATACAGATGCTGTGTGTAATTTTACAAATGGCACCCCAGTTAAAAAAATAAAAGCTAAATGATTATTACTACCAACATCCAAAAGATACATTCTAACATCTTAAGCACAATAGAAGTTCAATAAATATTTGCCAAATCAGTGAGCAAATTAATGATAAAGAAAATCAACCTATCTTTATACTCATTATGGAGCTCATCTAATGATATGATATTCCATTTACTTGTTCTATATAATATTCCCCAAGTTACTGCTCTCTTTTCTAACCTATGAAACACTATATTCTACAACTTACAGATATAAAAGTTTTAATTAAGGGTGGCACATTTGTTGACCAGAGTCTTTTCTTCTCAATAAAAACTATTTTTGACCCAGAAGAGAATAGAGCCAAGACTACCTCATCTATTTGGTCAGTGATGACTGACCTCAAATGTCTTAAATTAGGTCAGAGCTCAGGAGACCATACTGACTGAATGAAACAAGTCACTAGGCTATTTCAACTTCTAACTTCTTCAGATCTTTCTAGATGATTATAAAAACATAATTTAAAAAAAAAAGAAAAAATAAGTGGGAACGCTTTTTATACCCTCATACAGACATGGCATTTAGACCTCCAAAGTTCATAATTTCCACAAAAGCTAAATGACTATCGTCAGTCACCCAGAGCTGTCATAGATTATAAAGCAATTAAGACCTTTTTAAGAGTTCATAATGACTATTTTTTCTTAAAGCACTATGGCAAGCAACAAATGACATTCCGCTGCATTTAAGTCATTTTAATGGTTTGATTAGATCACATTTATCATTAAGGGGATAAAAAAAACTCAGAAGGCACATTTTTCACAATCACTTTGTACAAAGTACTGCTGCACATGCATTACTTAACAGACACTTCTCAGTTCCTGAATACAAGAGCATAAAGGTAGTCTTGAAAATGTAGCTTTATCTCTATTAACTTGAGTTGGTGCGTTAATACTAGACTGTATCCTCAGCATTTTATGGGCACTCTTTCTGTTGCCATAGGGCCTTCATGTCTGCATATTTTTTTATGCATGAGAAGATATAAACAGCTATGATCAGAAGGAAATGTTTTTGAAAGCAAGCTATAATCATAGCTAAGTCTTTTAAATGATACGGAAGACAAATGTAATGAGAAAATCTGTGTACTGGCTGGAGTGACAGGTGCTGATAAAGTCAAGTTCTGGTTATCAAGAAAGGACAGAAAGAAGCTCAGTGCTTAAGAAAAGTGAATGGAATGTGCTGCTGGAAGGCTCTGAAGTAGACACTGAGGTCTGGATGACAGCTTCCATTTTCACTTACTGCTTACAAAAGACTGATGGCAAGTAGTAGATGAAGGAATAAAGATAGCCTCAATCCTATATACACACAGCACCTTTCAGCAGTTTCCTTGGGAGTATTAAAATTATTGTTTTTATATCCTAAACCCAGGTAGAGTTCTAAAGAGTAATCAAGAATCTAACCAAAATGGCATTAACCCACAGGATTTGAAAGCATGGAATAAAGAAAGCTAAAAATACTTTTAAGATAGGTTTGAAATTTAAACTAGTCTCTCATAATATTCAATATATAATTGATCTGATGCATGCACTTAACTGTATGGATATAAAATAGCATGCAGTGACATTTTATCTTTACTAAACTTAGGCAACCACACTTTTTTGGAAAGCCATCCATGAGTCATTGTATGAAATCATTCCTCCTTAGTAGCACGAATATACAGGCCTTTAACCAGTCAAAAATTAAGCTATCTCCTATCATTTTTGAAATAGAGTAGATTGATGGATGGTGTGTGCATGCTCAGTCACGTCTGACTCTTTGTGACCCATGGACTGCAGCCTGCCAGGCTCCCCAGTCCATGGAATTTCCCAGACAAGGATACTCGAGTGAGTCACCATTTCTTCCTCCAGAGGATCTTCCCTGCTGCTGCTGCTGCTAAGTCGCGTCAGTTGTGTCCGACTCTGTGCGACCCCATAGACGGCAGCCCACCAGGCTCCCCCTGGGATTCTCCAGGCAAGAACACTGGAGTGGGTTGCCATTTCCTTCTCCAATGCGTGAAAGTGAAAAGTGAAAGTGAAGTCACTCAGTCGTGTCCGACCCTCAGCAACCCCATGGACTGCAGCCTTCCAGGCTCCTCCATCCCTGAGGCTCCTGCATCTCCTGAATTGGCAGGAGGATTCTGTATTGCCGCATCACCCAGGGAGCCTAGATTGATGGACACAGTCAGATAATTATGGTTTGCTGGTTTTGAATGTGTCACCTTGCAGGTATATCATCCCTTTTTTCAGTCATGGTGTCAATTGTCATCATCATCATTGTCATCATCCTCAAAAATGATAGAATGTTTGTACTAGAAGGAATATTAGAGATAAAGCTGCCAAACTGCTTAATTTTCAGGAAACTAAGGTCTAAAGAAGCTAAGCAACACAGGACAACCTGGCGAAACAGCAGGAATTCAAGCATCACCACGCTTGTCAATACTTTGTAAGCCAATATTTAAGCCAATACTTTGCTACTAACTCTGCACTACTCTGGATGTCGGCTTCTATTATACTTTATCTCATTGACTGTAAGGCACTATCAAGTATATGGCACACAATTATTTTATATACCATTTTTAAGAAGATAACGGACATTAAACTATGCTATGCCATCAACTGTATGCCACATCTTCACTTCAAAGGTGTTAATTATGAAAAAACGGGAATCTTAGAATTACTGAAATATGGTGTCACATACTAAACATTAGGATCACTTCTTGGTTCAATCAAATTCATAATTAGATACTAAGATGATTATCTAATTCATACAACAACTTTAATTCTATAAGCAATTGGGATCCAGAAGAACAAGTGACTTTCCTTAATCACACAGAGATCTGATACAAATATTAAGACAAACACAAATTTGGTCCAGCAGTGAGGGCAGCTTCCACAACTTGAGTCCTGTCTCAAATAGCAGGTCACTATGTGACTGCGGGTGAGTCGTACGGCTCTCTCTCTGGATTACTGGTTTAAGACAAGACATCTGCAATAAGAAGGCAGCACCCAGTGATTTGTGCAATTCTTTCCAGACTCAACGGTCTTTAATTATTCATGTATGCAATAGTATATTCTACACACACTAAATCATGGTTCTTATTAATAACATGCAAAATAAATGCAAAAATTTACTGACATCTTTTCTGTACCTTATACAGAGCTCAGTAAAGTGAAGGTGAAAGTGAAAGTCAGTCGTGTCTGACTCTTTGCGACCCCAAGGATTTCTACAGTCCATGGAATTCTCCAGGCCAGAATACTGGAGTAGGTAACTTTTCCCTTCTCCAGGGGATCTTCCCAACCCAGGGATCAAAGCCAGGTCTCCCACATTGCCATTGCAGGTGGATTCTTTACCAGCTGAGCCACAAGGGAAGCCCACAGAATTCAGTAGAAAATCTAGAAAACAAGAATTCAAAATGTTTATGAAGGATCTGATTCTCGTCATGTCTACTATAATTACCACTTTCCACTCTTCCATTTCATGAAAAAGGTTATTGAAACTTCAGATATATATTGGACATCAGTATCTCTGTGATCAAAATTTGTAGGTTGTAGCAGAGTTGAATGTTCCTCTTCACATCTAGATCCAACATATTAGGATTTGTTAAACATAACAAACCCTGAGCGTTCACCATTCATTATACTTGCAGAACTGCCTACTGCTCTTCCACTCTCCCGAGACTGAAGGTTGAGACTTGACACAGGCTCTGGACCCTGTTATGACCAGATATCCTGATATTCTTACTCACAGTTATCATCTAGGCAGTCAAACGGGGGAGACACTCCCAGGGGACTGAGGGATCAGCACAGAAACTAGGTTGAAGTTGGTGAACTTGCAGAACTGCCTACTGCTCTTCCACTCTCCCGAGACTGAAGGTTGAGACTTGACACAGGCTCTGGACCCTGTTATGACCAGATATCCTGATATTCTTACTCACAGTTATCATCTAGGCAGTCAAACGGGGGAGACACTCCCAGGGGACTGAGGGATCAGCACAGAAACTAGGTTGAAGTTGGTGCCCTGAAGGGGATGCTCTGGTATCTCATCCAGATCCACTTAGGGCCACCTGAGACACTTACTTCTGCAGCTGCCAGACGTGCTCGTCAACAATGGTTCACAGCTGAGTCTCGCTACAAGTGAGCATTGAAAATTGTTAGCTGCTCAGTTGTGTCCAACTCTTTGTGACTGCAAAGACTGTGGCCCTCCAGGCTCCTCTGTCCATGTGATTTCCCAGGCAAGAATACTGAAGTGGGAAGCCATTTCCTTCTCCGGGGCATCTTCTGAACCCAAGGATAGAACCTGGGTCTCCTACATTGCAGGCAGATTCTTTACCATCTGAGCCATCAGGGAAGCATTGTCCTCAACCAAAGAGAGTGTCTTCACCCAATCTTATGCCCTCGCTGGCGGTAACCTATATTCAGTGATTAAGCAGTGTGGGGATACAAAAGCCCAGCACCTTTGACTCAAGGTAAGACAACTCTGAGAGTCCATGACATCCCAAAGATCCCCATGGGGCCCACTGAGTGTTGCAACTTCATGGTAGTCAGCTTCTCCCTTGCCCAATCCATCTGTCCTCTCTCCCTCACAGGTGTTTTCTCCAAAAGCACTCCCAATACATTAGTTCAGTTCAGTTCAGTTCAGTCGCTCAGTTGTGTCCGACTCTTTGCGACCCCATGAATTGCAGCATGCCAGGCCTCCCTGTCCATCACCAACTCCCTGAGTTCACTCAAACTCATGTCCATCGAGTCCGTGATGCCATCCAGCCATCTCATCCTCTGTCATCCCCTTCTCCTTCTGCCCCCAATCCCTCCCAGCATCAGGGTCTTTTCCAATGAGTCAACTCTTCGCATGAGGTGGCCAAAGTACTGGAGTTTCAGCTTTAGCATCATTCCTTCCAAAAAAATCCCAGGGCTGATCTCCTTCAGAATGGACTGGTTGGATCTCCTTGCAGTCCAAGGACTCTCAAGAGTCTTCTCCAACACCACAGTTCAAAAGCATCAATTCTTTGGCACTCAGCTTTCTTTACAGTCCAACTCTCACATCCATACATGACCACTGGAAAAACCATAGCCTTAACGAGACGGACCTTTGTTGGCAAAGTAATGTCTCTGCTTTTGAATATGCTATCTAGGTTGGTCATAACCCTTCTTCCAAGGAGTAAACGTCTATTAATTTCATGGCCGCAGTCACCATCTGCAGTGATTTTGGAGCCCCCAAAAATAAAGTCTGACACTGTTTCTACTGTTTTCCATCTATTTCCCATGAAGTGATGGGACCAGATGCCATGATCTTAGTTTTCTGAATGTTGAGCTTTAAGCCAACTTTTTCACTCCCCTCTTTCACTTTCATCAGGAGGCTTTTTAGTTCCTCTTCACTTTCTGCCCTGGGGGTGGTGTCATCTGCATCACTTGCATGCAAATCTCTGTCCCAGAGTCTAATTCCCAGGGAAACCTACATAAGAAAGGAACGGTGGTCTTCTGCCCATTCTACCTCCCCCCAAAAAGTGTTGGGGAGCAAGATTTAATTTATATAAATTAGATAATCTTACACTGAATAATCTCTTCGTTGCATCAAATAATTATAAATATAAGTATTTTTGAAAGGCTTAGTCGGTGTCCACATTTTTACATTAAAGCCACTCAATAGAATGTTCTAGACTGTGGGTTTTAGACCTGCAGTTGTTTTGTTACTGCCCTCATAAATTTTTGTAAAC
This sequence comes from Oreotragus oreotragus, assembly GCA_006410675.1. NCBI lineage: Eukaryota > Metazoa > Chordata > Mammalia > Artiodactyla > Bovidae > Oreotragus > Oreotragus oreotragus. The sequence continues at coordinate 257,106 of SJYX01021645.1, forward strand.
CAGTTGCTGGATACTATTCTAATATAGAGAAATCTATCAACACATTCATATTCTATTCATATAAGTGTTTTTAGACTAGCTTTTATATAATGAATATAATTTCTACATGACAGAAAAAATAATAACTACTTAGAAGAATATAAAATAAGTAAAATTTCCCTTTACCCTTTTTTCTGAGGTCTAGGTCCCCAAAATGACCACTTTATATTGTGTGTATTTTGGTTTTTAGGGAGACTGCTGTCACAACTCTACATAATGTTATTGAGCTTCTTTTTTATAGTTTATAAATATAATGTCTGGTATTTTTTATTAAAGATGAATTTATACTATAAACTATAACTCCTGCCACTTCTCCACTTTGTTTCATTATATTATTATATGTAGTTCTTCTAATGGTTTTCCTTTTAAGTTTAAATAGCACACTGAAGACTGTGAGATATTGTTCATTACCTCCCCACTATTTATGATAATAGTAAGTAGTGTGACTGGACCTAAGGTGAAACAATTAAAATTCCTTTCCCTTAAAAGACAAGCAACTAGCATCTTGTTGTTCTGAATTTTCTTTCAACTTTTTCTCAAATTTCACTTTTCTTAGATATAATTGCCTACCTTGATTTATTGTATCCTGTTCCATCTTTATTGTATTTATTTTATTGTTTTGATCATTTTGCTGAAGTACTTACTCCTGAGAATGATACTTTGCAGGTAGAGTATATGAACAGTAAGTGTTCCAAGTACTATTCTGTTCAAATTTTTTTTTTTCTGATAATTTAGCTGAATATACATTTCTGGGTTTTAAAATACACTCTGCTATACTTAAGATGGATAACCAACAAAGACTTATTTTATTGCACAGGCAACTCTGCTTGTATGTGGCAGCCTGGCTGGAAAGGGAGTTTGAGGGAGAAAGGTTACATGTATATGTATGGCTGAGTACCTTTGCTGTCCACCTGAATTTGTTAATCAGCAATACTCTAGTATACAATATTTTTTAAAAAACCATCAAAACTTTGAAGAAATTGTTCCATAATCTTCTGCTTTCCACTGATGCCAGAGTAATGCTCATCCCTTTAAGTGACCTCCTTTTTTTTCTCCAAAAGGCTTTAGAATTTTCTTTGTCCTATGGGTTTTAAATTTCACCAGATTGTATCTAGGTGTGGTTTGGAGGTTTTCCTCAGTTTTTTGTTTGTTTGTTTGTTTTATTAAACACACTTGGAATTTCATGGATTTTTTCCATTTAAAAACTGTCTATTTCTTTAGACCTGTGTTGATGTTTTGTTTTCTGTTTCATGACTCATTAACATCCCTCTCCTCCCTCAACTTTATTTCCTATTTTTAAACTTCACATTAGAAGAATATCATACCAGTTAAAATATTCATTGATGTATTTTAGCTTCTCTAATATTTTGTTCAACTTTTTATTGCCTAGCTCTGTGTTCTCAAGTTTATCTTCCAAATAATAGGCTTGGTATTCACACAAGTCTATTTTACTCCTCAGCCATCCAATGAATGGTTTTTATGTAAGTAAACAATTTTAAGTTTTTTCTTGTTCTCTGCTTCTTTTCCAGTAAAGCTTATTCTTGATTCATGGGCAAAAATTCTTCTGAGTTTAATAATTAGATTTATGTATATATAANCCCCAAAAATAAAGTCTGACACTGTTTCTACTGTTTTCCATCTATTTCCCATGAAGTGATGGGACCAGATGCCATGATCTTAGTTTTCTGAATGTTGAGCTTTAAGCCAACTTTTTCACTCCCCTCTTTCACTTTCATCAGGAGGCTTTTTAGTTCCTCTTCACTTTCTGCCCTGGGGGTGGTGTCATCTGCATCACTTGCATGCAAATCTCTGTCCCAGAGTCTAATTCCCAGGGAAACCTACATAAGAAAGGAACGGTGGTCTTCTGCCCATTCTACCTCCCCCCAAAAAGTGTTGGGGAGCAAGATTTAATTTATATAAATTAGATAATCTTATACTGAATAATCTCTTTGTTGCATCAAATAATTATAAATATAAGTATTTTTGAAAGGCTTAGTCGGTGTCCACATTTTTACATTAAAGCCACTCAATAGAATGTTCTAGGCTGTGGGTTTTAGACCTGCAGTTGTTTTGTTACTGCCCTCATATATTTTTGTAAACCAGTTGCTGGATACTATTCTAATATAGAGAAATCTATCAACACATTCATATTCTATTCATATAAGTGTTTTTAGACTAGCTTTTATATAATGAATATAATTTCTACATGATAGAAAAAATAATAACTACTTAGAAGAATATAAAATAAGTAAAATTTCCCTTTACCCTTTTTTCTGAGGTCTAGGTCCCCAAAATGACCACTTTATATTGTGTGTATTTTGGTTTTTAGGGAGACTGCTGTCACAACTCTACATAATGTTATTGAGCTTCTTTTTTATAGTTTATAAATATAATGTCTGGTATTTTTTATTAAAGATGAATTTATACTATAAACTATAACTCCTGCCACTTCTCCACTTTGTTTCATTATATTATTATATGTAGTTCTTCTAATGGTTTCCCTTTTAAGTTTAAATAGCACACTGAAGACTGTGAGATATTGTTCATTACCTCCCCACTATTTATGATAATAGTAAGTAGTGTGACTGGACCTAAGGTGAAACAATTAAAATTCCTTTCCCTTAAAAGACAAGCAACTAGCATCTTGTTGTTCTGAATTTTCTTTCAACTTTTTCTCAAATTTCACTTTTCTTAGATATAATTGCCTACCTTGATTTATTGTATCCTGTTCCATCTTTATTGTATTTATTTTATTGTTTTGATCATTTTGCTGAAGTACTTACTCCTGAGAATGATACTTTGCAGGTAGAGTATATGAACAGTAAGTGTTCCAAGTACTATTCTGTTCAAATTTTTTTTTTTCTGATAATTTAGCTGAATATACATTTCTGGGTTTTAAAATACACTCTGCTATACTTAAGATGGATAACCAACAAAGACTTATTTTATTGCACAGGCAACTCTGCTTGTATGTGGCAGCCTGGCTGGAAAGGGAGTTTGAGGGAGAAAGGTTACATGTATATGTATGGCTGAGTACCTTTGCTGTCCACCTGAATTTGTTAATCAGCAATACTCTAGTATACAATATTTTTTAAAAAACCATCAAAACTTTGAAGAAATTGTTCCATAATCTTCTGCTTTCCACTGATGCCAGAGTAATGCTCATCCCTTTAAGTGACCTCCTTTTTTTTCTCCAAAAGGCTTTAGAATTTTCTTTGTCCTATGGGTTTTAAATTTCACCAGATTGTATCTAGGTGTGGTTTGGAGGTTTTCCTCAGTTTTTTGTTTGTTTGTTTGTTTTATTAAACACACTTGGAATTTCATGGACTTTTTCCATTTAAAAACTGTCTATTTCTTTAGACCTGTGTTGATGTTTTGTTTTCTGTTTCATGACTCATTAACATCCCTCTCCTCCCTCAACTTTATTTCCTATTTTTAAACTTCACATTAGAAGAATATCATACCAGTTAAAATATTCATTGATGTATTTTAGCTTCTCTAATATTTTGTTCAACTTTTTATTGCCTAGCTCTGTGTTCTCAAGTTTATCTTCCAAATAATAGGCTTGGTATTCACACAAGTCTATTTTACTCCTCAGCCATCCAATGAATGGTTTTTATGTAAGTAAACAATTTTAAGTTTTTTCTTGTTCTCTGCTTCTTTTCCAGTAAAGCTTATTCTTGATTCATGGGCAAAAATTCTTCTGAGTTTAATAATTAGATTTATGTATATATATCTTATTTAACTGAAATGTCTTTCTAAGAGGGAATTTGAGTCTTTATGGTGGATACTGTGGTGTGCTGCCCAGATTCCTATGCAGGAAGATCCTGTTACCTTAACTGTGAGCATATTCCACTGTCAGCCCCATCAGCTGCAGAGAGTCCCCTGGGCGATACCGCGTCCCTGGATTTCCGACATCTCGTGGGAGCTTGACATGGCCTAACCTGGGACAACTCTGAACTGCCACTTCAGTCCAGAGCGTCCCTTGTGATTGGCTGAGGTCCTCATTAGGCCTACATCACAGTTCAATTTCTCCCTATGTCATGAAAAAGAAGGAAATCATGGAATTTTTTTAGCCATAAGAAAGAAGAAAATCTTGCCACATGAAACCACATGGATGGGGCTTGAGAACATTATGCCAAGTGAGGTAAGTCAGACAAAGAAAAACAAATACTGTTTGATATCATCTATACATGGAATCTAAAAAAGCTGAACTTATAGAGACAGGGACAGCATGGTAGTTGCCAGCGATGGGGATTGGGGAGAACTTGTCTAAGAGTACAGATTTACAACTAATAGAAGAATTAGTTCTGGATACCCAATGCACAGTGTAGTGATCATATATAGCCAATAATACTGTATCCTTCACACTGCTAAGAGCATAGGTCATAATTATTCTTACCACAAAAAAAAGAAATGATAATTATGGTATGCGATAGAGGTGTCAGCTAATGCTTTGGTGGTAATCAGACTGCAATGTATAAGTGTATCAAATCAATACTTTATATCTTCTAAACTTACAAAATGTTATGTTAATTATCTCACTTTAAAAAAGAATGAATGTATCACTTCTGTTTCTTAAATGGCAAAAGGATTCAGAGAAGAGATGAGATGTTATAGATGCCGGAACAGATGATATTGACTTTGTCTCTAATGCATTCTGAAAAAGGTGGATAATAGCAGATCTCATGTTTTGTATATTACAGCAACATTAAATGAAAGTAACAGTTTCACTTTCACCCTCAATACTTTATGCCACCAAGAAAATCTCTCAGCAGAGAATGGTTTTGAAATAAGTATTATTGACTGACAGAACCAGAAGAAATTTAAAATATTTTAAACCATCGCCTCATTTCCATTTTCAAAAATGAGAGCTCATTGAGCTCCTCTGAAGTCAAAGCAGCTTGAAAAGTATGTGATAATTTGAGGGCAGGCCAACAACCTGATCCAAAACATTTCAAACGCCTAGAATAGATGTAAAATGCATCTCGACACTATAAAGACATGGTTAATCCCACTCACACAGAGTGGGAAATGCACGATCAAATTTACTATAAATTGATTATCTTCCTTCTTTTCCTGAATTCGTTTTCTAAATTTCAAGCTATGAATAATGACAAAGAAATGAACTAAATCCTATGTTGTCTGAATCTAACCATCTGCTATTCAAAATTATGTTTAGAAAAGGACACATAGGGATGAAGCAATCAAAATCTCTTCTACTGTAAATATTTTTTATTAAAGAAAGAAAAATTCCTTACATAGCAAGAATCTCACATGAAAATAAACCTTGAAAATTAAGTCTTGAAAAAATTTGACAATGAAAAATAAGGCATTGAGACATTTTTAATAAAAATGTTATATCAGTTTCAGTTTTGAATCCAGGGCTTTTAAAATATAAGGTACTTAAAATCGTTTATAGTGTTATTTTGGTTTGTTTTAACAAGACAGATTCCATATATGTAGCTTTTTTTAGCATCAACCATAGAGTAGTAAAAACTTGATATTTCTAGTCTTTAAAATACATACACACAGAACAACTTCACAGTTATTTACAGATAAAAGTAAAATTTTAAATACATTATTTCTAGCACTTATCTCTTGTGAATATGGCAAATTTTCTGGGTATTCCCATAATTATGTTTTCTATGTCTAGCTTAATTAGTTCTTATTTTTCATATTAATGAAATAAATCACAATCATAAATATACCAACTAGTATACTACCCTCTCCTCACCAAGAAACCAAAACCTTTTGTTGGAAAATAATTCTGTCCTTTAGTATCAAGAGGTAGAATGTGAAATGGCTAAGAATGTGTGCTTAGAATCAGACCCCCTGGGATGGATTCCAAGCCTCTCTATGCATGATTCTATAATTTTGAGCAGGCTTCCAAACCTGTCTAAGCCCTAGTATCCTCATCGGGTTTCTGATTCATGCTGGGCTCCTCTGGTGGCTCAGTGGTAAAGAATCTGCCTGCCAATGCAGGAGACACAGGTTTGATCCCTGGGTCAGGAAGATCCCCTGGAGAAGGGAATGGCAACCCACTCCAGGATTCTTGCCTGGGAAATCCTATATATATATAACTTAAGGGGGCTTCCCCAGTGGCTCAGTGGTAAAGAGTCTGTCTGCAGTGCAGGAATTGCAGGAGATGCAGGTTCAATCCCTCGGTCTGGAAGATCTACTGGATCAGGGAATGGCAACCCACTCCAGGATTCTTGCCTGGAGAATTCCATGGACAGAGAAGCCTGGCGGGCTACTGTCCATGGGGTCACACAGAGTTGGCCACAACTGAAGCAACTGAGCACACACACATACATATACATATATATATAATCTATATATACATAAATTTTATATAACACACATATATATAATCTATATACACACAATTATTATTCTCAGAGGAATTTTTACCTTGTAACTCAAAACTAAGCTTTAAAGAAAAAGGAACAATCAGGAAATAAGAACACATTTTTAAAATATGCTTACTTTAAAAATAATTCAGTGGATGACCGGAGAGAAGCTGAGAGTTGTAAGAATAAGTATAAAATATTAAAAAGCAAACAAATTCAGAGTTTAGAAGAGGCAATAGTCTGGTTTCATGCTAAAGTACCTATTTCTGTAAGAAGCTGAGAAACTGAGAAGCCTAAACAGTGAAATCAAAGCAAGGCAAGAACGTTTGTAACAACTTCAGGGCAGTTATTTTATCATTACTGTTATTCCCTTTGCTTGAAAGATGAATCCAAAGAGTTTCAACAATAGAAAGAGATAAGAGTACCCATGCATAATTTTTCTCCATGTCTTTCTAGCCTGATTTCACTTAGAAGTAGGAAATATTAAATGATAATGAGAAACTAAAAGGTAATTTGAAGACTCCCCTCAACATAAATATGTAATGAGCAATGGGCCAAACCTATGATGTCCCATCAGTGGCTGTTTCAAAGAACAGAACCTGAGGGTTGAAGTGACAGCTTCCTTCATAATGAGGCAGCAGTTCAGGGAGAAGGGCTGCAGGGATTTTAGGCCAATGCACTCAGCTGCCAAACAATGGCAGAGATGCCCTCTGCAGCTGACCCGCCAACACTTCTGCTCCTAAGAAAAGTAGCTTCGGAATTAATGCCTCTAGCACTTATTTGAAAGACAGTGAGAATGAGTGGTATTAAAAAGGAAAGACGTTGCATTGTCTCTTGTCTCTTTCAACTCTTGTTCCCTGTATATGTTTATATTTATCAGCTTCATGTAGCAGTGATTATTTTAATCATATTCATTCCAGAATATTTTAAAAATATATATTTGATCTCTATCTGCTTCAATACATTTCTGCCTTTCTGCCTGTAAGCCCCAGTCTGCACTGCACCACCAAGTATCTTCTCTACCTTGTATCAGTTTCTTCAATTTGCAGAGACGAGCCTGAAGACAGTAATGAGCCTAAAGAGGGCCTGCCTTGCCAACATCATATGATTTTAGTGACAGCTCATAAGATTTGGAACTGAGAGAGACATGAATTACCCCTAATTTTAGGTAAGGACTCTGAAGCCAAAAAAGATTTAAAGAGAAAAAAGTGTCCAAGGTCACATGGCTGCTTCTGCCACCACACCTCGCCCTGTGTTAGGGCGGGCTATGCCGGCCTCTGTTCCACCCACTGAGGCAGCAGCTGCCACAGCTCCAGGCCCCAAGCCCAACCCAGAATTCTGACTTTTCCCACTCTTCCATATTCATGTAAAGTGCCATGCCATGGGACATATGAGCTTCTAAGAGGCAAAATCCGGAAGTGCAGAAGATGACAATAAGGAGCTGACAGATCCCTCTCCCTTCCTCCCTCTCTGAGACTGTTCTGAAGTGCAGTGGGCTCCACAGCTCATCTCAACCACAACTCACTGTGGTTCTTCACTGTCATGCAAGTTTGGTAATGAACCACCCCACGCTGACTGATTCTCCTCCCTTGCCTCTCCTTCCGTTTTGCCTCACTACTGCCCCGCTTCCTAGAATGATGTTTCACTCCGGGCTCTATTTACTGGAGAGTCGTGGCTAAATATTTTGAGTCACTCCTCTGGGAGAGGTACTCCACAAACTGGAACACATATGTTTGCTGCTTTCCCCGAGTTTACCGCCAAAAGTTTACAACGAACTAAGGGCTATATTTCAATACATGAGTGGTCCTAATTTATACCTGCAATAAAATAAAAATATTTGACATTGCTCTACTAATCTTTGTTCTTTTATAATTCCCAGATATGCATTCCAAAGTGTACTTGAAAGCCTTTTCTCCCAGTTATGTTATTCTACCACGCTTTTCGTGGGCTTCCCAGGTGACGTTAGTGGTAAAGAACACCCCTGCCAACACAGGAGATGCAGGTTTGATTCCTAGGTCAGGAAGATCCCCTCCAGAAGGAAATGGCAACCCACTCCAGTGTTCTTGCCTGGCAAATTCCATGCACAGAGAAGTACAGTCCACGGGGCTGCCAAGAGTCAGACTCTACTATGTGACTGAGTACAGAGTGGTAAAGAATCTGCCTGCCAATGCAGGAAACATAGAGACATAGGTTCAGTTCCTGGGTGGGGAAGATCCCCTGGAGGAGGAAATGGCAATTCACTCCAGTGTTCTTGCCTGGAGAATCCCATGGACAGGGGAACCTGGCTGGTTACAGTCCATAGCGTTTCAAGGAGTCGGACATGATTGAAGCAACTTAGCACTACACAAGCTTTTCATAAGCTTTCATTTGAAAGAGTATTGTTTAAGCTTGAAATATTTCCACAACTTACCAAAGTTTTGACGGTACAGATTAAAAAAAATTTTCCCCCTAAGTGAAAGTTTTAAAAGGTAGGAGTGCTGTTCTTAAAAATGCAGAGCATGAGTGCATACAAGAATAGAAGGCTTAATATTTTACCAGTTCCTCCTCTATCTAGAGTAGACATGTAAGACACACAATTTTTGGAGGATACAATATAAAAAGAAGAGATAGTTGTTAAAATACTGTTCCATCACCTCTAGATTACTGACTAGAGAAAAGGTTACACCATCAAAAGAAGAAAATTAATGCATTAGCAGGGAAGACTGAAAGGATATCAGACTATAAATACCTAACTTACAGGAAGTATAGGTGGTTTTGTTAGTTTCCATTGAATCAGTTGATTCAATTGACGCTTTCAGATATATTTATAATTAAGCTCAATGATAGTGATATATTGGAGATGAATTACATTTTCATTAATAGAAAGTTCAAAGGATGTGGAGAGGCTATACTAGGTCCTAAAGATCCTGAATATTGTAGATATCCAGTCCAACTTGAGGACATTGAAACAATGGCATCTTGTCACAGGCCATTACAACCAAACAAACTCAAAGAAGAATTAACAACAGTACAGGCTCTCAAAAAGGAAAATATTAGACTCCCTTGCCTTTATTTATTTTTTTAATTTTTATTTTTACTTTACTTTACAATACTGTATTGGTTTTGCCATACATGACATGAATCCGTCACGGGTGTGCATGAGTTCCCAATCCTGAACCCCCACTCCCATCTCCCAACCCATATCATCTCTTTGGATCATCCCCATGCACCAGCCCTAAGCATAACTTTCTTTTGGATATTTTAAGATTGTTTTCCCTGAGATACAGTAAAAGCTAAAGGGTGCTTTCATTAAGCAGTTTCCAACATAACACCACTCAGAGACTATCAGTTGAAATCTCAGCACAGGGGTGGTGGTGTCTTACCAACAACAAATAATAGACTGAAGACTGAGCAAGCAGATGTCTACCACTTTAGGGAAGTAGCCACACACCCATCTGCTTTCCTCTGTGGAAAGCTGGGTGGATTATGGTGCATCTCTTCAGCTTTTAACACACTGGCCTTTGAGAAAGTCATCAAATCCCTGAGAACATGAATTTCCCTTCTGTCAAGGCGGCCTTCATTTAAACAAGGCAGTGATAGTAGAAATTTATAAAACTCCTCTAAAGGTGATGGTGGCTTCCTTGGTTGAATTGAGTCCACAAGCACTCACACATCTTTTTCAGAATATCAGGTACCCCTGATCTATACAGTTGGTGAACAGGGATCATAATAAAAATGCATTTCGAAAAGTATGCCTTTTGAATAAAATGTGTTTGGTATATTAAAAATGTGTTTGAAAGGGCAGGGAAGAAAGAAGCAACTTTGCTTCAGTAAAGAAAACCTTATCTTTAGGAGCTAACGATCAGGAGTGAAAAAGAAGAGAGGAAGGAGGCACCAAGGAGGGTGGGTGCCTTGGCCAGAATAAAAATAGCCATTGATAGAAGCTTGGAAAGATATAACTGTTGCTGATTGGAAGGTGAGCATCACAGGGAGACAGGAGAGAAAAAGAGAGAAAAGGAATAACATATTTTCTATTTTTATCTGAAATAGGCAACATCAAGCAGTTGTCCTTCTAAGCAATAGGCTATAAACTAGCTTCCTAGGCTGTGAGCTCTGGGAGAACAAGGTCTGTGTCTTCTTTATATCTTTTATCCCCAACAGGCACATAATATGTGACACATAGAAGGTGTTCAATAGATGTTTACTGGATGAATAAATGACCAGGCGGATCTTTAGTAAGAAGGAAGCACAGCCAAGCCAGATACAGAAACACAGGAAGTTTGCTCATGGAAGATGTTATCCATCAGTGGCCGCCACACACAAAGGAGCAGAGAAAAATACAGGTTGAGAGACCCCCTGTCTTTTATCTTCTGTCTCTACCATTTCAGTTTTATGAGGTTCCTGAAGGAAGCCACCCTGGGCAAAGAAGTTGACAGTATCTTTTTATATTTTAATCACTGTGGACACCTAACATTCTTTCTTGAAATACAACATTCTCTTCTGAAATGGTACTATCGAGGCTAGGGCATCCATACTTCACCCCTTGTCTCACTTTCTTTGCCAATTCACTCTAACAGCAGCTCAGTTTTACTTCTATATCACAAACATGCATATTCAGAATCACATTTACTTTATTTACTTGTGAAGTTCACACATTCATGGCACCCATTTGATTGTGGAATAGCTTTAGAATATATTCTAGTCACACTTTATGTTTATAATTAAGAAAAATATTGGCTCAAATACCGATCTGTAGAAATAACTCTTTTTCTACCACCAAATGTATTCCATGGCTATTTGTCTGGGAGGTTTTAATGTCCCAAAACACCAATTCAGAACAGAACATAGGATATGTCATTACTTAAAGCACAGCTACACTTCAAACTGAGTGTTTAAGTGGCTTTGTGAATTTTTTTTTTCTAGGTGACATTCACATTGTTTATTGTTTGACACATCCACGTATGATTCTCCTGAATACTTACATTAAAAAAAAAACACTGCTGAACTACTGGGACACTCCCCATGATGTCTCGTTATAGCATGTGTGTCTGTCCCAGAAGCATATGCCACTAAGCACATACAGGGCATCCAGACCCAAGTTTTCCTTAATAGGTGACTCTCATGAACTAGCTGACACCTTGGTTTGACACACAATCCCGTCAATCCTAGTTTTCTGACCTTGGCTATTCTCTTGCTTACGGCTTCATCTCTCCATTTTGGCGAATGCTCCCAGAAACAAAGCCCCTTTTTTTCTACCCACTAGAACTCTAGATGCACATACCACCCCAGGTGGTAGTTTTCATCTGGTTTGCCCCCAGCTTACAGAAATAATTTGTACTGTAGTTTGATCTACAATAGACTATATCATGCAAACCATGCATTATTATATGTGCTAATACAGTGTGTTTAACATAGATTTTCTCAACATGACAAATTATCAGATACATGAAGCTCATCTTTTCAACTCTCACCTTTTGCCAGTTTCATCAACTAAACATCTTAGCCATAAAAATAAACACACTCACCTGTGACCATGCCTAGCTTGATTTACTGTTATTCAAGGATTAGCAGATCTTACCTCAATCCAAACAATGACCTCAGCCCAACTCATGTGGTCACATTCCCTCTCCTGAGCCTCACCTCCCTTGGAAGTTTCCTTTTGTTTCATTTTGACCATTTTTGTCTCATTATTCTACTGACATCTGCTTATCCTCTCAAGGAGAGACTTTCCCACCAAAACTAATACACACTAAGTTGCTAATACTGGTAAAGCTTATTATGAAATCAGGCTTCGAGTAGCTTCATTCTAGTGATGAGCAACTGTTCACTAGTGGTCAAATCTCAGTCATCAGCAGCAAAATTAAGAGGAGATATTCCAGGGAAGAAATCCTTCTCGCAGGAACCTACTTATCTTTTCTATACAAAATGGACTGACCTCCTACCCTCAGTCCTCAGGCTTCCAAAGTGTAAATGATCAACATGACTAAACTCTAAGCATCCACTGAAGACATTAATTAAATGACAGCCTCTCTTATCACTGCCAGTAATTAGATTTCCTATCAGGTTCTATTGTTTCCTATTAACCAAATGTCAAGGTCTTTAATTTAATAAAATTGATATATCATCATCTCAGGATGTTCCTGATAAATTCTACAGTGTTCTTCATTCAGTGAAACATCTTTCTTGATCTTTAAAGTCAATTACTCCAGAAAGGAAAACCTGAGATTTAATTGAGCAAAATTTAGCAAATTCCATTGCTAAGAGCTTTATTTATGTGCTGCTAAATGATCAGACAATGATATCAAACTAGAAGTTCTCGTGTCAGAGATGACCTCCACACCACAGGCCAGAAAATATCTCTCAAGATTAAAATAGTAAACTTTCTCCATTAAGGCATAAAAAAGAAAATTTGATTATTAAGAGTGACTTAAATAGCAAAATCTATGTTTAGCAAGAGTGCAGAATGTCCCAGTCTCAAAAGTAATTATCCTAAAAGTAATGGTGAATGAAATTGAGCTTAAAATTCAATCTTAAAATTGAAAGGCATTATCAATTCTAAATCTGAGATAAAAAGAAAAGCAGATTTTGCTAGTTTTCACATCATGCCCTTGTGTGATGATTCTAAGCCTCTGTGTTTGCTTTTCTCTTCAATTGGGAAGAATCCACTCTCCTTGACCCCTTGGCCAAGGCTCTTTCAAGACTCTTGTTCAAATGAAACCTCCTCAATGAAATCTTTCCAAATATGGTAGGGCACTAATGATGGAAAAATCAGACATTACGTGCTTCATGATATGGATGTGATACATTAGGAAATATTCATCTCTGCCTATAAAATATAATTTCAAAAAAGTAGAAGTTCCATCTAATCAAGCTCCTCAATCTAACAATCAGTTTATCGGAAACATATGAACAGAAAAATGAGCTAAATGACACCCCAAAGTAGCAATTAACCAAATGCAGAATATGGGACAGAATAAAAGATACAAAGATACATCATAACCAAATACAATAGGTGGATCTTATTTTGCTCCTAATTCCAACAAAATAACTCTAACAAGATATTTTTGAGATAATTAGGCAAATTTTAGTATGTACTGGGCATTAGATGATATTAAGAAATGATCATTAATTAGTTTGATATTATAATTATGTGGCTCTTGTATTAAAATATTCTTTTCAGTCAGAGATTCATGTTAGGTGAAATGACATAGAATTTGCTTTAAAATACTTAAGCAAAAAAATAATGAGTATATTATAGTTACAATAAGATTGGAAAAATTGTGGACATCATTGAGGCTGGTGATAGGTACCTGAGGGTTCACCGAACAACATTCTCTACTTTCTATATCTTTGAAAATTTCCATAATAAAATGTTTTAAAGTGCTGAATATATGCAGTGTGAGTAAAAGCACAGAACTCTGTATGTATGAAGGTGAACAAAAGCTCCAGAGGAGCTTACAGTCTCAAGAAGGAAAAACAATAATAAGCAATTTAATTTTATGAATTTGAATTTGTTAGTGCTCCAGAAGAAAAATACAGTGTGCCATGAGAATGAGCCTCTGTGTTTTCCTCAACATTCAGCTCAACCACCATACCAACTCTCAGAGTTCTTTTGTCCTAAGACATTCAATTTCTCTCTCCTTTGTCCCTTAACTCTTATATCATATGCAGTTTTATTCGTAACATCTATTATAATTTACTGTGCATATTTCACTCATGTCTGCCTGACCCATGCCCACCTCCCTTCCCCTTTAAGTTTATAAGGACTTTAATGATAGGGAACACTATTCAATCCAGTTCTGGGTTAACTGGGCCTGTGTAGACACTACCTGCTCCCAGGACAACCAACTTCTCACCTAATGGTTGGGCTGTACACTGGTAATCATTGCTCAGATACATTATTGGAGCAAAGTTTTGAAATTGACTGTTTGATAAGGACACAGACTTCTGATGGGCAGGCCTTCCACCTGCCACTACACTAAAGTCACATCAGGCCAAATGGACTCAGATGGACAGAAGGACCTTAGTCTGACCTCTGACACCTCAACTTCATGACTTCACAGCTCATGTCTCATGTCCCCTCACTCTGTTCACCCTAAATTGGGGTTTGAGTTTTTTCTGTCTTTTGGAAAACCTTTCATTGAAGGTAGAAGAACCTAGATTCAGAGCAGAATGAAGCCAAAACTATCCAAGAAAACTAAGTATCTTCTCTCCCTCTAGTGTGTTTTGTGCTGAGTCACTTCAGTCATGTCTGACTCTTTGCAACTCCACGGACTGTAGCCCACTAGACTCCTCTGTCCATGGGATTTTCCAGGCAAGGATACCCACTTCCTACTCCAGGGGATCTTTCCGACCCAGGAATCAAACCCAAGTTGCTTAGGTCTCCTGCATTGGCAGGCAGGTTCTTTACCCCTAGCACCACCTGGGAAGCCCACTACACACCCTAATGTAATCATGGAAGTGATTCTATTACCCAGTACATCCATTACCTTTGCCATATTCTATTTTTAGAAGTCAAAAGTCTCACCTACACTCAAGGGCCAGACATAAACATGGTAGCCATCCTAGGGTCTGTCTGCTACATTTATGAACAACATTTGCACTATAATATTACTATACATCAATTTGCTTTTGAAATTGCAGAATCAACTTACAAAGAATAGCTATTAATATTCATTATAAAGTTAATAACAGGAGAGATGAAAAATATTAAAAGATATGTTCTAAAGTGAGTAAATGAATAAATGGAGAGTACGTTATTGAAAGTCATAAAGGAGACCACTGAAAAAACTAAAAATAAGACATAATTAAAATAAAATAGGAGGAAAATGAATAGTTTCCTGGTAGCTTTAAAAGCCCGTGTTATGGACTGTGTATTTGTGTTAAGTCACTTCAGTTCAGTTCAGTCGCTCGGTAGTGTCCGACTCTTTGTGACCCCATGAGTCGCAGCACGCCAACTCCCGGAGTTCACTCGGATTCGTGTCCACCGAGGTGGTGCTGCCATCCAGCCATCTCATCCTCTGTCGTCCCCTTCTCCTCCTGCCCTCAATCCCTCCCAGCATCAAAGTCTTTTCCAATGGGTCAACTCTTCGCATGGGAGGGCCAAAGTGCTGGGGTTTCAGCTTTGGCATCATTCCTTCCAAGGAACACCCAGGACTGATCTCCTTCAGAATGGACTGGTTGGATCTCCTTGCAGTCCAGGGGACTCTCGGGGGTCTTCTCCAACACCACGGTTCAGGAGCGTTGATTCTTCGGTGTTCAGCCTTCTTCACAGTCCGACTCTCACATCATGCATGACTACTGGAAAGACCGTGGCCTTGACTGGGCGGACCTTGGTCGTTAGAGTGGTGTCTCTGCTTTTGAGTAGGCTATCTAGGTTGGTCGTGGCTTTTCTTCCAGGGAGTGGGCGTCTTTTGGTTTCATGGCTGCGGTCGCCATCTGCAGTGATTTGGGAGCCCCCAGGGATGGAGTCTGGCACTGTTTCCACTGTTTCCCCACCTGTTTCCCATGAGGTGATGGGACCGGATGCCGTGGTCTTTGTTTTCTGAGTGTTGAGCTTTAAGCCATTTCAGTCATGTCCAACTATTTGCAATTGTATAGACTATAGCCCACTGGAAAAGGTCAGTTTTCATTCCAATCTCAAAGAAAAGCAATGCCAAAGAATGCTCAAACTACTGCACAATTGCACTCATCTCACATGCTAGTAAAGTAATGCTCAAAATTCTCCAACCCAGGCTTCATCAATACGTGAACCATGAACTTCCAGATGTTCAAGCTGGTTTTAGAAAAGGCAGAGGAACCAGAGATCAAATTGCCAACATCTGCTGGATCATGGAAAAAGCAAGAGAGTTCCAGAAAAACAATCTATTTCTGTTTTGTTGACTATGCCAAAGCCTTTGACTGTGTGG
>SJYX01021645.1:277483-334647 GCA_006410675.1 Oreotragus oreotragus
GATGCAGGATGCAGGATGCAGGATATGTGGGGCTGGTGTATGG
Source organism: Oreotragus oreotragus (assembly GCA_006410675.1). NCBI lineage: Eukaryota > Metazoa > Chordata > Mammalia > Artiodactyla > Bovidae > Oreotragus > Oreotragus oreotragus. Next base: position 277,527 of record SJYX01021645.1, read on the forward strand.
GGATGACCTGGAGGGATGATGTGGGGTGGGAGGTGGGAGGGGGGTTCATGTTTGGGAGTTCATGTACACCCATGACGGATTCATGTCAATGTATGCCAAAACCAATACAGTACTGTAAAGTAAAATAAAGTTAAAAAAAAATTAAAAAAAAATTTTTTAATTTTATTTATTGTATTATTTATTTTTGGCTGTGCTGGGTCTTTGTTGCTGCACAGGCTTTCCTCTAGTTGTGGCAAGTGGGGGCTACCCTTTGTTGCATTTCCAGCTTCTCATTGGCACGGACTCTAGGGCACGTGGTGTTCAATAGTTGCAGCTTCCAGGCTGTAGAGCACAGGCTCAAGAGTTGTGGTGATTGGGTTTAATTGCTCTACATGTGGAATCTTCCCAAATCAGGGATTGAACCTGTCTCTTGCATTGGCAGGCAAATTTTTTACCACTGAGCCACCAGGAAAACTCTGATATTTTTTTTTGACTTATGTTTTCCCTTCATCTTTTATAAAGGGAATCAATATTTTCTAGTAGTCAAACTAGAAACCAACCTACAAGTATATTGTTTAAATGGTAATCATTGAAAGAAGTAAAAAGCAAAAACCACTAATGCTTGCTTGTGTGGCACAGACCAGTGGTGGCAACAGGCAAGAAAGGAGACTCATGGTTGCTTTAGATTCTTGTGAACCATTTGATTTTTTTTTTTTTACCATCGTATTATTTTCATATTATTTTTAAACTTGCTTTAAACATAAGACATTTTAGGAATTGGGCGACAATAACACTAATGTCCAAGCTGAAACTCCAATACTTTGGCCACCTGATGTGAAGAGCTGACTCATTTGAAAAGATCCTGATGCAGGGAGGGATTGAGGGCAGGAGGAGAAGGGGACAACAGAGGATGAGATGGTTGAATGGCATCACCAACTCAATGAACATGGGTTTGGGTGAACTCTGGGAGTTAGTGATGGACAGAGAGGCCTGGCATGCTGTGGTTCATCGGGTCGCAAAGAGTCGGACACGACTGAGCGACTGAATTGATTGATTTACACCAAATATAAAAGCTTGAAAGGAATGTAAAGACTATAAACACCAAGTCATAGAGAAACAATGACATAGTCATTGTTTAATTGAGATCAGGGGTCCCCAGTCTCTAGGCCTCAGACCAGTACTTCCTATCAGGTGAGTTGGTGGCATTAGATTAGGAATAAAGTGCATGATAAATGTAATGTGCTTGAATCGTTCCAAAAGCACCCCCCTTTCACAGTCTGTGTAAAGTTTTCTTCCATGAAACCCATCTCTGGTGCCAAAAAGGCCTTGGACCACTGCAGATCATCCTGCTGACTCTAGGCAGAGCCTTAGTCTTCTGATTCTAAAGCATTCCCCATTCCCATACAACACAATGCTCAAATGCATTTAAACAAAAGGCAGGAATTCTGGGTTCCAGTTCTGTATTTGGCATAATTTGTTTGGGGCAAGTTATTCACTGAATTTTTGTTTCCTAAGTTGCACAATCATGTATACATTAATGATTCTTAACTTTTTTTAAACAGCAAAATGTAATGTTCAGGTGAAATATTGGAGTCTCAGATTTGACAAAAGCTTGAAATGAAAGGGAAAAAAAGTCAAACCTGAGCTTCTTTGACTAGAAAGGGCAGAATGAATGCTTCAGGCTTCTACAGCCCGGGCAGACTCTTTCAGAGTCTAGAAATTTCTGTGGTCCAAGTATGTGAAGACCATCAAATTAGGTTCTAATTGAGAGGCTGGGTGGGTGGGGAGGCAGAGAGTCCACATTTCCAACAAACTTTCAGGTGGTACTAATGTCGCTGGACTTTTCATAAGTCACTGGATGCTCTCAAGCCCCTTTCTATTGCTTTGATGGATTTTCTTATCTTCATTTCCTACTTAACATCCATCTTTATGAGCCCACTGACAACAGAGGTGGATCTCAAAGAGCATCACTAGCTCTCGACTTACTGGTGAAGTTTACTAGTGAAGGACCAGGACCATCTGAATCTGCAGTGAGGTACCAGAGCACAGTGATGGAGGATATAACCTCTGGGTGTTACAATTTCAGATCTTAATTGTCCCACTTACTGGTTAGGTGACCTTGGCAAGTAACTTCACCTCTGCGAGTGTTAGGTTTCTCATCTGTAAAATGGAGATAAAAGTTGCTGTCTTCGAGGCTGTTGGCAGGATTATAAATGGTATTTATCTTTAAGAGCCTTAGCATGATGCCTTGAATGCCATGAAAAGTGTGAAAGTGTGAGTCGCTCAATCATGCCCGACTCTTTGCAATCCCATGGACTGCAGCCCACCAGGCTCCTTGTATATGGGATTTTCCGGGCAAGGATTCTGGAGTGGTTTGTCATTTTCTTCTCCAGGGGATCTTCCCCACCCAGGGATCAAACCCAGGTCTCCTGCCCTGCAAGCAGATTCTTTACAGACTGAGCTAGCAGGGAAGTCAATGGGCAATCAGTAAATACTGGCCATTAAAGGGGCGTAGGGGATATTTTAAAGAATTGCTTGCAAAGCATTGTATATGGGATTTTCCGGGCAAGGATTCTGGAGTGGTTTGTCATTTTCTTCTCCAGGGGATCTTCCCCACCCAGGGATCAAACCCAGGTCTCCTGCCCTGCAAGCAGATTCTTTACAGACTGAGCTAGCAGGGAAGTCAATGGGCAATCAGTAAATACTGGCCATTAAAGGGGCGTAGGGGATATTTTAAAGAATTGCTTGCAAAGCCTTAAATCTTGTATCAAAGTACCTATGTATAAAGAATTCTAACCTATGGTTGGTAGACTCAAGGCAAAGGTATGATGCACAGGGCAAAAGAACATGAAGGGTTCAGTAGCAGAAATAAATAGCTATTTTCACCAGGGCCCTACTGACTATTTACAGCCTATCAGAACAGCAGTGTCATGATTTCATTACAGTTACCCAATGTATCCCCAGAAAGTATTGTTCACATAATGTCTCTTTGTAAGAACAAGTTATAAATAAAATACAGACAAGAACAGATCTTTTCTGTCAAAACTAACTAAAATCTGCTCTGAAACATTGATTCCACCGCCTTAGCTTTTCTGTCATTTTCTTCCTGATAAAATCTCTACTGTTATAAGAATAGATATATAAATATATATTATATATATATTACAATTATCCCCCAAACCAAGAATTAACATTCTTTCCATCATATCAAAAATATTCCCTCTAATATTTTCCCCCCGCTCACAACAGACAAGTTACCAAAATAAATTTTTGTGAAGATTCTACACTATAGAATTCTAGATTTAAAGAAAGGAGGTCATACCATATTACTGGGAAACATACTCAAGAATGCTCTGGCTCTTTCTAATTTTCTCTGAAGTGGCACTTCCTATGACAATATAACTCATTGTGTGGGATAGCCTAGGAATTCAGTGATTTGGGGCTGAAGCATTATGCTAAATTTTGGCAGAGTATTGAGCAAAGATCCAGCCTCAGTCAGAATGCAATTCCAGAAAGCTTAACCATGAATAGACAGCTAATTTAGAAAATAATTGAAAACTTAATCTGTCTGTAGAATATGAAAGAATAAATGCTAAAACTTCATCAAATGATTATTGACTAGAGACTGAACATTTTTTCAAAAATAAAACAATTTATTAGAAGCACATACATTGCAGAAGGGCAACTCCATAAGGCAGAAAAGAAATTTGTTGAGTCTTAGTGAGTCTCCTGGGGGCTTCCTTGAGGGCTCAGTTGTAAAGAATCTGCCTGCCAATGCAGGAGACACAAGGGATGCAGTTCAATCCCTGGATCAGGAAGAACCCCTGGAGTAGGAAATGACAGCCCACTCTAGTATTCTTGCCTGGGAAATCCTACAGACAGATGAGCCTGGTGGGTTACAGTCCATGGGGTTGCAAAAGGGTCAAACATGACTCAGGGACTAAACAACAACAAAGTGAGTCTCCCAGACAATACTAAAGAAAAGAAGGTGGAGATAAAGCTCACTTACATGTTCCAACATGATATATTTTGTTTTCTCAAATTCAAGAAGTAACATTGCCATTTTTGTAACCTCTAGATTAAAAAGCAAGTGAATTGACTTATTCCCCAATTTTACCTCTAATGGGTTATATGACCTTGGGCAAGTCATTCGATTTCTCTAAACTTTGACTTTGTATTGAATGAACGGATTGATCATTTCAATTATAACTTTGTTACAAGCATAAATATGCTTCTTTTATTAAAATATATAGAAAACTATATAAACTTCTAATTTTTCTATGTTTTTTCTGTGTTTATTATTGCAACCCTTTCAATATTCATTTTTTACTTTGTTCCAACCTTTCAGAAACTTAAAAGTAGCAAATATTAAGTGGTTAAAATAAATTGTATTTGAGAAGGAGGGGTGTATATGAGAAAAAGAGACAATGAGTTCACACCCAAAAGAATACATATGTGTTTAAGATAAATGAATATCCCTTTCTAAAACAAACCTAGGTTTTAGTTTTATTTGGCTTGTGTATATGCACTGTTGCCTCCTGGAGAAGAAGTTCAGCTTCAGAAAGATTCTGCACAGTATGTGTTACGGTCTCTCAGGCATTTAGGGAGTTATGCAGCATCATGCCCATTAGAACTGTTTCTTCCCCATAGAATTACTCTTCCTTCTTGCCCATGACAGTTCTTCATATTTCCCAAAAGGCACAGAGTCTTATATCTGGTAGCACTCAATACATGCTTGAGGAATGAAATTGAATGCTAGCCGATGCGAAAACAGAGCGAAAGAAGAGGTTTCTCCTTCTGAACTCCTTTCTCCGGGGTCTATAGTGCCTTTCTCTTACTTTGAGGTCTCAGTGTCCATCCCACCAAGGAAGTCTGCCCTTTCTCTAGTTCTCTAGTTCTCTGCAAACCTCCTGCAGCTCAGCCACCTGCATCCTGATAGAGGTAACCAGCATGCACCTCCCACACCAGATGGCTCCCTTCCTTTGCCTTTGCTTGGCAAAAGCAGAGTGAAAGAAGAGGTTTCTCCTTCTGAACTCCTTTCTCCGGGGTCTATAAGTGCCTTTCTCTTACTTGGAGGTCTCAGTGTCCATCCCACCAAGGAAGTCTGGCCTTTCTCTAGTTCTCTAGTTCTCTGCAAACCTCCTGCAGCTCAGCCACCTGCGTCCTGATAGAGGTAACCAGCATGCACCTCCCACACCAGATGGCTCCCTTCCTTTGCCTTTGCTTGGCAAAAATTTACAAACATATTTCTACGTGTCCACACTGGGACATACACGGACACATTCAAGGGTCAAGAATCTGTATAAGCATCAGCAGAAGAAGCTCAAAGAGCTCCCAGTGAACTTGAAAGATTTGTATTTTTGCACTATTTTGCATTCTTTTCTTGTTTACACTGTTTTGTATGTGTGTGTGTGTGGTATACAAACCCTTTATTTTAGAAGTTTTCTTTCCCCCATCTACCATCAGAATTCCTCACAAATTTTTCAAGTTTCACTCGACAAGGCCATATCAGAGAACTGAAAATGATTTCTTTAATCTCAGTTTCCTATTGACCTCACAATTTTGTGTAAATGTGTGTGTGTGTGGTATACAAACCCTTTATTTTAGAAGTTTTCTTTCCCCCATCTACCATCAGAATTCCTCACAAATTTTTCAAGTTTCACTCGACAAGGCCATATCAGAGAACTGAAAATGATTTCTTTAATCTCAGTTTCCTATTGACCTCACAATTTTGTGTAACCTGCTTATCAAGCCCAACACCACTAGGATCATGAAAGGAAGGCTGGAGTACTTCTTTGGTGCAGCTAGAATTAGAGGTTTGGGAGGGGTAAGTACGTGGAGGAGGCAGACTTTAGAAGCTGTTTGGAAACCAAACTGGCAGGTCACAGGTACAGGCTGAGCATTCAGTTTTCTATCCACATTTCAGAGAAGCCTATCATGGCTCTTCTTTTTGACTTAAATAGTTCAAAAGTGAACTCAGTTGTCAAAATGGGACTAGAGATACTATGGAGATGAAACCTGTTATGGAGCTGAAGCAAGGAATACAATTTCAGTTCTGCCTACTTCCTCCTCTTACACTGTACAGACTGATATAAAAAGTAAGACCATAGTGACCTTAGGGAAAAAAACAGAACAATAATTTAATTCTCAAACTCTTTTACAACTACCTTCTTTCACTAAAAATCAGTGAGATATCTGAGCTATATAGCTCAGTTGGTTAGTTCCAAGGTCTCAATATACAGGCAAGGATCAGCACACCCTTAAGGTATACCAGATAAACTACAGTGGGGTCATAAATCATGTCATTTATGATATTGCTGAGCCTGAGCTTATAACTATTGAGTAAATGAATAATTTCTCTCTAAGGTTTAGAAGAAGACTTTTGCTGATGACATTTAAAAACTCAATTTGCCCCTTGTGTCCAGTGAAATTCTTTGGCTGGTCTGTTTGGCTGGGACATTGGTTATGGTAGAAGTCAAAACTTGGTTTGAAAGGTCCTGGGCTTCCCAGGTGGAGCTACTGGTAAAGAATTCGCCTGCTCATGTGGGAGACTCAAGAGACGTGGTTCAATCCCTAGGTTAGGAAGATCCCCGGGAGGAAGAAATGGCAACCCACTCCACTAAGCTTGCCTAGGAAATCTCATAGACAGAGGAGCCTGGCAGGCTACAGCACATAGGGTCAAAAAGAGTCAGACACTGCCGGGCACACAAACATGCACAAATACATATGGCTGATTCTAGACATTATCAGGGCCATTGCATACATATTCCAACTTCCTTCTGTCCTTCTTCACTACTGTCTACGTGTGTGTAGTGTAGTATAGTCACTCAGTCGTGTCCGACTCTTTGCAACCCTGTGGACTATAGCCCACCAGGCTCCTCTGTCCATGGTATTCTCCAGGCAAGAATACTAGAGTGGATTGTCATTTCCTTCTCCAGGGGATCTTCCCGACCTAGGGATTGAACCTGGGTCTCCCACATCACAGGAAGATCCTTTACCCCCTGAGGCACCAGGAAAGCCCTATATATTTACTTGCACGTCTCCCAACTTCACAAAATCATCCTCCATCCACGTGGAGAAAGAAATGAGAAAAATCAATAAAAGCTGATGTCCTTGAGTAATTTCCACTCCCAATTTCTTCTTGAAAAAGCAATCAAGGCAAAAACTTTATTAGTTTCACAGCCAATGGGAGGTAGAAAATCCATCACTTTCTTAAACATTTTCCTTTAGTTGAAGGAAATCCTTCGATTAAGAGCTGTCAACACTGAGCCACACAGTGTTGTTAAGCCACACAGAGGGTTAAAACAAAAACACAGTGAAGGTTCCTAATATCTAAAGCTGCTTCACCCCTGCCCTCCCACTGATGCTGTCTGTCTGCATTCCTCTTCATTGGAACCAGTCTAGCATGCTTTTCCTGTGGACCAAAGGTTCTGAAGCCAAAAGCCATAATTTTGAAAAAAAAAAGAGAGAGAGAGAGAAAGTAATGAACATAAACCTCACTTCTCAATCACTTTGCTTGCTTCCAAAAGCATTGGTGCATTCATTTTTATTACTTTCCTAATGACACTTTCCCTAAACTGCTCTCAAGAAATAGCTGAGGAAAGAAGTTGGGGAAGGAGAGAGAAAAATAAGAGACCAAAGTTAAGGGCTGGCATTCTGAGTGGGCACTGTGTGTAGCTGTCTACCTCCTGTTCTTTCAGAAAGGCTTCCCGCCTCACCAATTTCCTTACCCAACCAACTTTCTAAGGTTGAAAATGCCATCATTAGACTTAGAAAAGAGTTTGAATTAAAATGCTAGCTCCCACTAAATTACAATTGCAAATTCTGAGAAGCCTTAAATGATGTATGAGATCCATTTATAAGACTACAGCTTGATAGCAGTAATGGATGACAAACATGAGAAACCTCAGAATGAATTTAGACAAAAGAGAGAGAGAAATTATTTCCCAAAATGATATAGAAAAATTATTGTTCAACATGATGCAGATAAACTGCAAGTGACTAACTTTGAAGTCAGCATTAATTATGTTTTCAGTAACAACAGGTTCTTGCAGTATAGTCACATTATGTGCCTTTTCTCTCATAGAACAGTGGTGAAATGTGCAGATTCTGGCATCAGAATGCCTTTTTTGAAGGCTGGCTCTGCCACTTAAAACATATGTAACTTTGGACATATCCCCTTACAGTCTCAACCTCCCCATCTGTGAAATGGCTATAATAATAGTGGCTGTGCATGTAAAGGTTAGTGACATGTTACTCATAAAATGCTTCATTCAGTGTCTGCTTTATTAGAAAAAAACCTGAGTGCTTTCCATCATCATCATCATCATTATTATATAGGAATACCAAGAAGAACATGGACTCTGCATAAGAAAATTAGATAGTAAAATGGTTAATTTGAAAATAATTCCCATTTTATGCAAATATTCCTTATAATTAAGTTCAGTGTCATATTACAATTTGCTCGTGTTAAATGATAATCAGTTCAGTTCAGTGGTTCAGTCGTGTCCGACTCTTTGCGACCCCATGAATCGCAACACGCCAGGCCTCCCTGTCCATCATCAACTTCCGGAGTTCACTCAGACTCATGTCCATCGAGTCAGTGATGCCATCCAGCCATCTCATCCTCTGTCATCCCCTTCTCCTCTTGCCCCCAACCCCTCCCAGCATCAGAGTCTTTTCCAATGAGTCAACTCTTCGCATGAGGTGGCCAAAGTACTGGAGTTTCAGCTTTAGCATCATTCCTTCCAAAGAAATCCCAGGGTTGACCTCTTTCAGAATGGACTGGTTGGATCTCCTTGCAGTCCAAGGGACTCTCAAGAGTCTTCTCCAACACCACAGTTCAAAAGCATCAATTCTTTGGCACTCAGCCTTCTTCACAGTCCAACTCTCACATCCATACATGACCACTGGAAAAACCATAGCCTTGACTAGATGGACCTTTGTTGGCAAAGTAATGTCTCTGCTTTTCAATATGCTATCTAGATTGGTCATAACTTTCCTCCCAAGGAGTAAGCACCTTTTAATTTCATGGCTGCAGTCACCATCTGCAGTGATTTTGATAGTTATCATTTATTGAGGAACTACTAAGTACAAAGCACTGTGTTATTTACTATATGGATTCAGATTTAATCTAACACTTGGTACCTCCTACAAAGTTTCAGTTACACTTGATGATTAGCTCTGGATAACATAAGCATAAGGCCATAGATAACACAATATCACATACTTAAAATTTTGCTAAGAATGTAGATATTATGCTAAGTGATCTTCCCACTAAAGAAATAATATTTTAAAATAAATAGCAGGGGCAGGAGATAATTTTTGACAGTGATGGGTAAGTTTATGGCCTTGATTACAGTGATAGCTTCATGGTCCAAACTCATGACATATTAAACAGTAAATATGTACAGCTTTTTGTATGTCAACCATAACTAAACAAAGTGGTTTCAAAAAAAAAAAAGACACATTACCCTGGAGAAGAGCCAGTTTTTCCCAAATAAGCAGATTAAATTTTAAAACTTCTTTTCATACAGCAATTTATCTTCTAAATTTTTTTCTAGGGGAAAAGTATCATGCACAGAAATTTATATACAACGTTTATAGCAGCATCACCCATAACTGTCAAAACAGTGGGAAGAAAACCTGGATGCCTAAAAATATAGAATTGGGTAAATACAAAATGTTGACCTTTTTGACAAAATAAGATTAAATTGTTTCAAAAAGAAATATTTAATACCCTGGGAGATTATCCAAAATATGTAAGTAAAAAGAGCATTTTACAAAATGTTATTTATAGTATTATTTCACCTGTATAAATATTAGTACAAAGTATCTAGCACAGAGCATAGATAAAATGATACTTGTAAAACACATGTAAATCCAAAGAACAAAGACAGTAGGATGTTTAATGTTGTCAATGGTTATGTAGAGGCAGAGAGATTACAAGTGATCCTTGATTTCTTCTTTATATTTTTCTAATTTCTCTGAATTTTATATAATAAACAGATATTATTATTATAATTTAAAACAACAACAGCAACAAAAACCTCATTCTGACTGTCTCAGAAAGTAACCAATCCTAAGAAGCTCACAAAGGAGAAGTATGTATAGGAGACAAGAATGAAACCCTGTAGGACAGGTAAGTGAGGGCTTTAAAGACTGAGTGTAGGAAGAACCTAAACAAATTTCCTTAGCAGACATAGGGAACTGCAGCTGCTGTTATTATATGCAGCAGATAAGAACCAGAAAGTAGGTCTTAAAATTCCAATCCACCTCGACATTCATTAGTGTAAGACCCCATGTGACCAATTCTTTTTAGGGTTTGGAACAGTCATCTTCTCTAAAAAAAAGCCATTTAGATGTACCATCTTTCGGTCAGCGTCCACATGTGGAAAATGAATATTATTCTAGTAACTAATTCATGGGCTTTGAATACATGTGTGCTCAGTTGTGTCTGACTCTTTGCAACCACATGGACTGTAGCCCGCCAGGTTCCTCTGTCCATGGAATTTTCCAGGCAAGAATACTGGAGAGGTTTGCCATTTCCTTCTCCAGGGAATCTTTCTGACCCAGGGATCAAACCTGAGTCTCCTACATTGCCTGCTTTAATGAAGATTAAATGAGATACTACATGTGTGACAGAAATTACTCATTAATATTATTTGCTTTTATAATTACTATCAGATTTCCAGTAGTCATGTATGGATGTGAGAGTTGGACTATAAAGAAAGCTGAGTGCCAAAGAACTGATGCTAATGTTGATATATGGCAAAACCAATGCAATATTGTAAAGTAATTAACCTCCAATTAAAATAAATAAATTTCTATTTAAAAAATAAATAAATAAACTATTTTTTTAAAGTTTATCATGATTTTGGCACTATAGCCAGGAAATCTTTGCTTATTCAAGGTTGCAAAGATCTTTTTTCCCTACTTTTCTTCTAGTGTTTTATATTTTGTGTTTCCCAATTAGGCCTGTGATTATAATTTTTAAAATGGTGTGAGGTATGGATTAAAATTGTTTTTTTTGCATATGCATATCCAGTTGTTCCAAAGCCATTTGTTGGCCTGAGTTGGTTTGGGGGAATAACTAGAATGTCAGCAGCTGGATAAGCAGGAGAGGACAAGCAGAGGAATCAACAGGGGTGAAACCACGGTCCTGAGGAGAGGATGCGTTTATGAAACTGTACAGGGTTTGTGTTTGGCTGGGACACAACACGTGAAAGGAGAGTAGTGGGATTTAAGGAGGCAAAGTCCAGGCTGTGGAGGGTCTAGCACATCCTAGTATTTTCCTGAACTGTTAGAGCTGGAAATGTTCTTGGAGATTATAAATTTCCTCCCCATTGTACGCATCAACAGATGAAAGTCCAAAAAAGGGACTTGACTTAAATTTAGAGTTTGATTACTACTCTGACTTTATGTGTTTTTCTAGCCAAAATTACCTTATATAAAAGAGGAAAAGTTTAAACAACACAGCAACAGAAGTGAAGCCAGGGTCTTAAAGAGAAGGTGAATCATGTGCTATTTTTGTCCAAGACTGACTCCTGCTGAGAGGGTACTGTTTAGTAGATCAATGACTTCTTGGAGTGAGGATGCTAATGGCATGGTGCCCTGTCCAACCTGATAATTTTATCAGCGTCTGGGACGAAGTTAGGGAAGACACTTCCATCAAATCTGTGAAAGACTGGAAGTTGGGAGTGGAGAAAATGTGTTGAATGAGAAAATCAGGATCACAGAAGCAAGAGTTTCAACTTCTAGACCAAATTTAAGGGGAAGACATTAAAAAAGGAAAAAAAGAACTTTTACTCTTGGATTTACAACGAGCTGAACAAACAAAGGGCTGGGGTTTCAAGGCTGCACACAAGTCATAGTAAGAACATTATAGAGGGAGGGGCATTCAAGTGGATAAAAGCGCATTTGAAGAAAAGGAATATAATCCTTAGCTGCATGGGGAGACGTTGAGGGTCCTGATCAGCTATTCTGCTTGGATCAGACAACACCTGAAAAGCATTGTTTGGGGCACCACAATTTAAAACAGACATGGCTACCAAATATCGATTCTGAAACTAGAATATTGAGGCTCAGTTTCTGTCGCTGTCTCCTGTTGACTGTGACTTTAGGCAAGTTACTTAACCTCTCTGTACATGAGTGGTAGGTGTACAGATGTATATGTCACATATAATAACACTGTCATGACTTGTGAAGTGCAAATGAGTTCATGTGTAAAGTGCTTCAGTTCAGTTCAGTTCAGTCACTCAGTCGTGTCCGACTCTTTGCGACCCCATGAATCACAGCACGAGTGATATCAGCCAGTGTGGAAGAAGGGATTGTGCCGTCAAGCCTTGTCACTCAGTAAGAACAGTCTATATATTTAAGAACTGTCACGCTTTTCGGAATAATTGCAATTTTTGAAAGGGTCCAGTATAACTAAAATAATATTTGACTCCTTAGGTTAAATATCAGTTCAGTTCAGTTCAGTCACTCAGTCGTATCCGACTCTTTGCGACCCCATGAATCGGAGCACGCCAGGCCTCCCTGTCCATCACCAACTCTCAGAGTTCACTCAAACTTATGTCCATCGAGTCGGTGATGCCATCCAGCCATCTCATCCTCTTTCGTCCCCTTCTCCTCCTGCCCCCAATCCCTCCCAGCATCAGAGTCTTTTCCAATGAGTCAACTCTTCGCATGAGGTTGCCAAAGTACTGGAGTTTCAGCTTTAGCATCATTCCTTCCAAAGAACACACACGCCAGGCCTCCCTGTCCATCATCAACTTCCGGAGTTCACTCAGACTCATGTCCATCGAGTCAGTGATGCCATCCAGCCATCTCATCCTCTGTCATCCCCTTCTCCTCTTGCCCCCAACCCCTCCCAGCATCAGAGTCTTTTCCAATGAGTCAACTCTTCGCATGAGGTGGCCAAAGTACTGGAGTTTCAGCTTTAGCATCATTCCTTCCAAAGAAATCCCAGGGTTGACCTCTTTCAGAATGGACTGGTTGGATCTCCTTGCAGTCCAAGGGACTCTCAAGAGTCTTCTCCAACACCACAGTTCAAAAGCATCAATTCTTTGGCACTCAGCCTTCTTCACAGTCCAACTCTCACATCCATACATGACCACTGGAAAAACCATAGCCTTGACTAGATGGACCTTTGTTGGCAAAGTAATGTCTCTGCTTTTCAATATGCTATCTAGATTGGTCATAACTTTCCTCCCAAGGAGTAAGCACCTTTTAATTTCATGGCTGCAGTCACCATCTGCAGTGATTTTGATAGTTATCATTTATTGAGGAACTACTAAGTACAAAGCACTGTGTTATTTACTATATGGATTCAGATTTAATCTAACACTTGGTACCTCCTACAAAGTTTCAGTTACACTTGATGATTAGCTCTGGATAACATAAGCATAAGGCCATAGATAACACAATATCACATACTTAAAATTTTGCTAAGAATGTAGATATTATGCTAAGTGATCTTCCCACTAAAGAAATAATATTTTAAAATAAATAGCAGGGGCAGGAGATAATTTTTGACAGTGATGGGTAAGTTTATGGCCTTGATTACAGTGATCGCTTCATGGTCCAAACTCATGACATATTAAACAGTAAATATGTACAGCTTTTTGTATGTCAACCATAACTAAACAAAGTGGTTTCAAAAAAAAAAAAGACACATTACCCTGGAGAAGAGCCAGTTTTTCCCAAATAAGCAGATTAAATTTTAAAACTTCTTTTCATACAGCAATTTATCTTCTAAATTTTTTTCTAGGGGAAAAGTATCATGCACAGAAATTTATATACAACGTTTATAGCAGCATCACCCATAACTGTCAAAACAGTGGGAAGAAAACCTGGATGCCTAAAAATATAGAATTGGGTAAATACAAAATGTTGACCTTTTTGACAAAATAAGATTAAATTGTTTCAAAAAGAAATATTTAATACCCTGGGAGATTATCCAAAATATGTAAGTAAAAAGAGCATTTTACAAAATGTTATTTATAGTATTATTTCACCTGTATAAATATTAGTACAAAGTATCTAGCACAGAGCATAGATAAAATGATACTTGTAAAACACATGTAAATCCAAAGAACAAAGACAGTAGGATGTTTAATGTTGTCAATGGTTATGTAGAGGCAGAGAGATTACAAGTGATCCTTGATTTCTTCTTTATATTTTTCTAATTTCTCTGAATTTTATATAATAAACAGATATTATTATTATAATTTAAAACAACAACAGCAACAAAAACCTCATTCTGACTGTCTCAGAAAGTAACCAATCCTAAGAAGCTCACAAAGGAGAAGTATGTATAGGAGACAAGAATGAAACCCTGTAGGACAGGTAAGTGAGGGCTTTAAAGACTGAGTGTAGGAAGAACCTAAACAAATTTCCTTAGCAGACATAGGGAACTGCAGCTGCTGTTATTATATGCAGCAGATAAGAACCAGAAAGTAGGTCTTAAAATTCCAATCCACCTCGACATTCATTAGTGTAAGACCCCATGTGACCAATTCTTTTTAGGGTTTGGAACAGTCATCTTCTCTAAAAAAAAGCCATTTAGATGTACCATCTTTCGGTCAGGGTCCACATGTGGAAAATGAATATTATTCTAGTAACTAATTCATGGGCTTTGAATACATGTGTGCTCAGTTGTGTCTGACTCTTTGCAACCACATGGACTGTAGCCCGCCAGGTTCCTCTGTCCATGGAATTTTCCAGGCAAGAATACTGGAGAGGTTTGCCATTTCCTTCTCCAGGGAATCTTTCTGACCCAGGGATCAAACCTGAGTCTCCTACATTGCCTGCTTTAATGAAGATTAAATGAGATACTACATGTGTGACAGAAATTACTCATTAATATTATTTGCTTTTATAATTACTATCAGATTTCCAGTAGTCATGTATGGATGTGAGAGTTGGACTATAAAGAAAGCTGAGTGCCAAAGAACTGATGCTTTTGAATTGTGGTGTTGGAGAAGACTCTTGAGAATCCCTTGAACTGCAAGGAGATCCAACCAGTCCATCCTAAAGGAAATCAGTCCTGAATATTCATTGGAAAGACTGATGCTGAAGCTGAAACTCCAATACTTTGGCCACCTGATGTGAAGAACTGACTCATTGGAAAAGACCCTTATGCTGCGAAAGATTGAAGGCAGGAGGAGAAGAGGACAACAGAGGATAAGATGGTTGAATGGCATTACTAACTCAGTGGACATGAGTTTGAGTAAACTCTGGGAGTTGGTGATGGAAAGGGAGGCCTGGCGTGCTGCAGTCCATGGGGTCACAAAGAGTCGGACACGACTGAGTGACTGATCTGAACTGAACTGAATAAAGCATATACATATCACTGTCTTTCCCTATTTGCCTAAGTATCTGGAGATTTCTGAGTAAAATTTAACCTTCAAGTGTACTAACTAAATTACCCCTCATGAACAGACTATTTTCTATCTTTGCTTTTACAAAACTTTGCTTTTTTATTTTATTTAGACAGTTTTAAATATTTAATATTTTTCACAAAGTTACACAAATTATCTTCTATAGGAAGTAACCTTTTGGTTTTAATCTCTTCATTCTACTTCTCTTTCTAACTAACAGCCTATCTCATCTCCTTCATACTCAAGATTCTCCTAAGGATTTTCTAACTCACTGATCAATTTCCTTTCTCCTCAACCCTCTGTAATCTGATTTTGATCTGTTGTGGCAAAATCACACCACTGAAGTGCCACCTTCTAAGGTCTGCAATGGCATCTGAATAACTAAATTCACTGGATATTTTCAGGGCTCCTTTTATCTGACATTCAACAGTGCTTGTCACTATTCCTTTCTCTTTGCTTTGCTTCCATGACACCCCTCACTTAATTCTTCAAAACCCTCTGGCCCTTCCTGCTCTTTCCTAACTCACTGGCTCCTTCTCCCCACACTGGCCACTACAGTCCATACCAGGCTTAATCCCTCTCTTCTGCTCTCTACAGTGACATCTTCGTTGATCTTCCTGGTGATTTCACCTTACTCCTGCTATAATCCATCTGATGATTCTCAAATTATCTCTAGCTCTAGGCCCAAATAACCAGAGCCCACCAGCTTTCTCCACTTAGATGTCTCAAATGATATTTATGTTGTCATTGCAAATCCAAAATTATAGTTTTCCCCCCTAATTGTTTGAATGGTTTTATAAACCCCAACAGCAACAACAAAAATAATTCCGTTTCTCTAACCCCACATACAGTTTATTAATTGGCCTCACATGAGCAAAAGCATCTGCTTGCAATGCAAGAGATCTGGGTTCAATCCCTGGGTAGGGAAGATCCCCTGGAGAAGGAAACGGCAACCCACTCCAGTATTCTTGCCTGGAAAATTCCACGGATGGAGGAGACTTTGGGCTACAGTTCATGGGATCGCAAAGAGTCAGACACGACAGTGATTTCACTTTCACTTACATAATTTACTAATACTTTTCTCTTCTTCCTTGCAACCAACCTGGTCCAAACTATCACCTCACTTGTGTAATACCCTTCAACCAACTTTGTTTAAACTATCACCTCATTCGTAATATCCTCTTAGTCAGTTTCCCCAGGTGTGTTTTACCCATCACAAGACCATTCTCCATGTTATCTGACAAGAGTATTAAGTTTGGATCATAACCAAATGTCTGTTGTTGTTTTTTATTTGGAGGAAAATTGCTTTACAATGTTGTGTTGGTTTCTGCATTACAACAATGCGAGCCAGCCATAATTATACATAAATCCCTTCCCTCTTGAATTTCCCTCCCCTCTCCCATCCCACTTCTCTAGGTTATCACAGAGCGCCAGGCTAGGCTCCCTGTGTTATATAGCAACTTCTTATCAGCTATGAATTTTACACATGGTAGTGTATATATGTCGATGTCACTTCCTCCATTCATCCCACTCTCTCCTTCCCCCATTGTGTCCAACAAGTCCATTCTTCATATCTGCATCTCCATTCCATCCTTGCAAATAGGTTCCTTAGTACTATTTTTCTAGATTCCATATATATGTATTAATATATATATTTGTCTCTTTCTGACTTACTTCACTCTGTAAAACAAGCTCTAGGTTCATCCACTTCACTAGAACTGACTCAAATTCATTATTTTTTATTGTTGAATAATATTCCATTGCGTATATTTCCACAACTTCTTTATCCAGTCATCTGTTGATGGACATCTAGGTTGCTTCCATCTCCTAGCTACCGTAAATAGTGCTGCAGTGAACACTGGCATACATGTATCTTTTTCGATTATGTTTTTTCTCAGGAAACTAGTAGTGGGATTGCAGGGTCATATGTCTCTACTGTTTTAAGTCCTTCATTCTTGGGGTAAAACACAAAGGTTTTATCTGACCTCTGAGACCTCGAATGATCTGGCCTCTCATTTCATACTGCTCTCCCTCTTATCCTCTGCTTCAGTTTCACGGGTCTCCACCCAGTTGCCTGAATATAACACCAGTTTCTTCCTCACCTTGAGCTAGTCCTTCCACCTAGAATACTATTTCATCCCCCCTGAATGTCTCTACTGTTTTAAGTCCTTCATTCTTGGGGTAAAACACAAAGGTTTTATCTGACCTCTGAGACCTTGAATGATCTGGCCTCTCCTTTCCTACTGCTCTCCCTCTTATCCTCTGCTTCAGTTTCATGGGTCTCCACCCAGTTGCCTGAATATAACACCAGTTTCCTCACCTTGAGCTAGTCCTTCCACCTAGAATACTATTTCATCCCCCCCCTTCTTTTGTATGTACTTCTTACCCTTTTATCTAATGTTACTTCTAAAGGGAACCCTTCCCTGGGTCAAATCGTCTAATCCATGGTTTTGTAGCACCAAGTTTATTCCCTTCATAGCCCAGTGATTGCATTTACATAATTATCTGCAATTATTTGAATAGGTTCTTGCCCACTANCCCCTTCTTTTGTATGTACTTCTTACCCTTTTATCTAATGTTACTTCTAAAGGGAACCCTTCCCTGGGTCAAATCGTCTAATCCATGGTTTTGTAGCACCAAGTTTATTCCCTTCATAGCCCAGTGATTGCATTTACATAATTATCTGCAATTATTTGAATAGGTTCTTGCCCACTAAGTTGCTAGTTTGTTCAGTCGCTCAGTCGTGTCCAACTCTTTGCGGTCCCATGGACTGCAGTTTCTTATCCACTACTATATCATAAATCTTATGAAGTCAAAGTCAATTTCTGTTTTGCTCACCAGGCTTATTTCAGAATCTAGCAGAGTCTGGGGTATCCAGTACATATTGACTTAATGAAGGCACAGTATATTTCACTTACCCACTTCTCCCCATACCTACTGCCTCTCCCAAGCCAGATGGGCATCATCACTTTCCTAGGTTACTATAATACTCCTTAACTGGAATCCCCACCCTCCAGTCTCTTCCCCTTTTAGCACACTACATGATTCACTGCCAGATGAATCTTTCAGATGTAGAACCCTGATCATTTCATTCTAAGCTCAGGAACCTTGAGTGGTTTTCAACTGCCCACAAAATAAATCCACATTCCTGATGGCCTCCAACCAACCTTTCCAATCTTACTTTCCCACTAATCTTCACAGGCCCTGTGCCCTGATTAAACTTCACTGTGTGTGATCTGAGACATTTTATGATTTTCTTGCTGCACAGGGGATCCTTTTTTTTTCACAGTTTCTTTCACCTAGAATATTTTAATGATGCCCCTACCATCTCTACATATTCAAATCTGTGAGATTTTCCTAATTTAGCCAAAGCCTAATTCCTCCAAAAAGCTCTCTTTGATTTCTTCTAACTAGAAATAATCTCTCTTGCTTTTGAATTCCCATTGTTTCTTTCCTATACCTCTTGAATCAAGACTATCGTTTTCTACTATTTATTAGAGCTATCTATTAATACTATGTGAAGTTCCACATCACTGAAACTTCTTTGGAGGCAGCATTCAATCAGTGCCTTGTGCATTGGAGGAGCTACACAAGTATTCACTGAATTTTAGACTTGTGTAAGTATATGAATTATTCTCGTAAGATGCTCATTAAAGATTATTTCATAATTAGAAAGGGAAAAAAATTCAACTACATTACCATTCCTTTGAGGAAACAAGTTGATTTTCATTGACCCAGTAGGTAATTTTCTTTGTTCACTTGCTTAATTTATTCTAATCACTAAAGTGGCAAAAAATGATACAGGAGTAAATCATACTTTTAGCCTTTTCCTCCTCTTTTGATGAAAACTTCAGGAAATGTCTGCTAGAGATCTTTTTGATAGAATATAATTATTATCTATAGTCTTTATCTGTTTCTTGCTAATTCCATTTGGGTGCTCCAACAGACAACTGAAATTCTTCGTTTTTCTTGTTGCCTGAACTGCTGCTTTCAGCCAGCTTAGACAGCTCATACTGTTTTCAGATCAGTAGCTCACTCATGTCCGACTCTTTGTGGCCCCGTGAACCACAGCACTCCAGGCCTCCCTGTCCATCACCAACTCCCAGAGTCCACCCAAACCCACGTCCATTGAGTCAGTGATGCCATCCAACAGACCTTCATTGGCAAAGTAATGTCTCTGCTTTTTAATATGCTGTCTAGGTTGGTCGTAACTTTCCTTCCAAGGAGAAAGCATTAATTTCATGGCTGCAATCACCATCTGCAGTGATTTTGGAGCCCAGAAAAATAAAGTCAGCCACTGTTTCCACTGTTTCCCCATCTATTTCCCATGAAGTGATGGGACCAGATGCTGTGATCTTCATTTTCTGAATGTTGAGCTTTAAGTCAACTTTTTCACTCTCCTCTTTCACTTTCATCAAGAGGCCCTTTAGTTCTTCACTTTCTGCCATAAGGGCGGTGTCATCTGCATATCTGAGGTTATTGATATTTCTCCCAGCAATCTTGATTCCAGCTTGCTTCCCCCAGCCCAGCGTTTCTCGTGATGTACTATGCATATAAGTTAAACAAGCAGGATGACAATATACAGCCTTGATGTACTCCTTTTCCTATTTAGAACCCGTCTGTTGTTCCATGTCCAGTTTTAACTGTTACTTCCTGACCTGCATACAGGTTTCTCAAGAGGCAGGTCAGGTGGTCTGTTATTCCCATTTCTTTCAGAATTTTCCACAGTTTATTGTGATCCACAGAGCATACCGTGTAACCAAGCCATTTCTCTTAATGGGCTCCTGCTTCATCTTCTGAAGTAAGGAGGTAAACCAGGGAGAAAAGTGCCTTTCCTGACAAATCTGAAGGTAGAAAGGGGAAATTAATCCATCAGCATTGCAGTGTGGACTGCTGTCACAACTTTATCCTCAAAAACTCAGAACCAAGTGAATTTTAGGAACATGATTCAGATTAAAAGATCCCATAATGACGTCTTTAAACTTGCTTTGTATATTTAGTGTGATTATACAAATATAAGACATTTTTAATACTAACACGGTATGATCCAAAAAATTGGTATAAATGTAACATTAAATTGTGCATGAAGCCATTGCATGTTATTTGAGAACCTAAAGTTTTTAAACAGGAAGTGACTCCATTCTTACCTTTCAGGCTGAGTGGCCTAATGCAAAGGATATTACAGTGAAGTCAGGAAATCTGTGTTCTGGTTCCATCTGCCCCTTGCTTATCATGAGTCTTTGGAAAAAGTGCAAAACCTCTCTGAGCTACAGATTTATTTTTCCTGAAATGAAAAGAATATCTATTCTACCTACTTTTCTGGATATTTTTTGAGAATCACATGAAAACAAATACAATAATAATTATGAAAGCATGCTGTAAACTGAAAGTACATGATTTTAGTGACATATTTTCAGCCTAATGAATTAATATATGACATGAAATTCAAATTGTTTCTAAAAATATTTACCATAAACCAAATTTTAACTTTGCCCACCTCTATAAAAGGTGACAGCATGCCTTCATACCTAATTGAGTGTGGTCTATCCTATTTCTTCAAATAATCTGTTCTTTTTAGGTAACGCCATTACCTTGAGATTTTTCTCACAAAACCTATTCCCTCAAAGCTGAAATCAGTCCTCTTCTTCTCTTCATCTTTTCCAAATTTCCAAAATCTGATTTAAAATGCTGATCTTAGCAGTAGACAGACTGAGATGATGGGTATTGATTTATGTTTTACCTTATTACCCCACAGGTAATAAGCTATTTTCCAATACCAGTTCACTTATCCTAGCATCATTCATTCAGTCATATTTGTTGAGCACATAATATATGGAAGGCAGTAGAGAATGCAGCAATGTAGAGAATACAAATTTGTGTTTGGTTCTATCTTGTTTTTCCAGCAGTTTACACTTCCGATAGAGGAGACAACATGCAACAGGTAATACTGTCAGAGAACGCTTTGGTGTCAACAAACAACAGAATATTTTTTAATTTGTGGAAACTTTATTCTGAGAAAGTAACTTAGACGTTCAGATTGTCCCAGAAAGTTGACCTGAAGGGATGTTTTTACTTCTCTCAGGGGCTAAAAGTCCTAGGCTAGCAGCATTTGCTGACTTTCTTCACATGTTTAAGTCACATTCTTCTTTGCCAGGACCAGGGGACCTCCTAAATCTAATCAAAGCCCCCACACACACACACACTGTGTTGCTGATTAATTTTTAGGTAGACATTTTAGGAGACAATGATGTTTTAATATGCACAACATTACAAACATCAAATAAAATCATAACCCAATGTGGCATTTTTAAGTGAAATATAATGTTAGAAATCTTCTAATTCAAGCTCTTATTTTACAGATTTGTAAAACTGAAGCCCTCCAAAATTCAGAAACTAGTCTGAGGTTCCATAAGTAAATAGTAACTAATCTGTGACAGTCTCTCCTCCAAGGCCAGGGTCTGATCTACATTTCAAAAGAATATTTTGCACAGCCAGAACCATAAACAAAAGGAAAAGGCCACCTACTGAATGGTAGAAAATAGTTGCAAGTCATATGTCCCAAAAGGAGTTAATATCCAAAGTATATAAGAGTATAAAACACATTAGCCCAAAAAAAAAAAATNGTTAAAGAATTAAAGGCATGCGTGTAGCTTAAAATAAATTTCTTTTTCATTTAAAAAATTTTAAAAAGACTTTGTCTTTCAGAGATGAAGATGCAGAAAGAGAAAATAAATCCCATGAAACGATGGAAAGGAGCTCTGCGCTCCATGATCTTACTTATTTAAAGTCTCTCTTCCCTCAACAATCCCTCTGCCAATCACTGTGAGGGCAGTGTGGTCCTAGAACAGACATGGAATGCCCATTCCTGAGACCAGCACTCTGGTCCCACCTCCATTTAGTTAATTCTGATCAGAAATACATTGCCCTTTTCTGTGAAATTAGAAACCAAGTTCAGTTCAGTTCAGTCTCTCACTCGTGTCCGACTCTTTGCAACCCCAGGAACCGCAGCACACCAGGCTTCCCTGTCCATCACCAACTCCCGGAGTCCATCCAAACCCATGTCTATTAAGTCGGTGATGCCATCCAACCATCTTATCCCTCTGTCGTCCCCTTCTCCTCCTGCCCTCAATCTTTCCCAGCATCAGGGACTTTTCAAATGAGTCAGCTCTTCACATCAGGTGGTCAAAGTACTGGAGATTCAGCTTCACCATCAGTCCTACCAACGAACACCCAGGACTGATCTCCTNTAGGCAGATGATGCTTTCACAGTGTGTTCACTCACACTATGAGTGGACTCACACAATCCCTTCCCTTTGTCAAGCGAGTGCATGCTCCTCAGTTCTGTCTCATGACAACAAAGATTTGGAGTGACGGACATTAAAGCCCTCGGCGTGTCATAGCTCACAGGTCTTAGACAGACTGTTATAGCTCTTAGAAAAATCAGTGTTAGAGCTCCATGTTAGAGCTCTATTTTATTTAGAAACTAGCAGGAAAATCCATCCTCAAGGCATGAGGGCATGTCGACCCAAAGACACGAAGACAAGAGCGCCCCAGCGCAGGACAGAGAGACTCCTGGCCCTTTGTCTCCTCTTTTTATGTCTTTTCCTCCCCCCTGCGCCTGCCCTTTGTAAACTGGCCTAGCCAGGAGTGCTGTTTTTTTCTACTGGAGGTCCTCACTTGGCTTCTCGGACCTTCCTTTGTTTTATTTTCGCAGGCTTTTCCCTTCCTTGTCTTTTAGCGACTGCCATTCTGGACTCCTGTTTCCTCTTCTAACCACCTAACATCTTGATCCTGAGGTAGAAGAGGCAAGTAATGCTAGTGAAGAAACCACACAGAAGAAGCATGTGCAGAGGGTACTTCTAGAAACTTCCAACCCCTAATCAAATACCTCTCCAAATTATTCCCAGAAAAAAAGAAAGGAACTTTTTTCAGATAAAATTTCAAGTATCTCTAAGTTTTTGTTCCTCACTTCTTTTGCAATTCAACTTTCTTTATGTCAAAATTTACACCGCTCTGCATCTTTTCCAGAAAGATCCACAGATTGTTAGCTCAGGAGGGCTAGTAGCATGAATTGAATCCCCATGCGGAACACAACAATTGGGCATAGAAGGCATTTAATTGTTTTTTTAATATATCAATTAACAACTTCAAATAAGCAGATAATTGTCATTATTTCCAAATGGTGCATGATAGTTGAGAGAAACCATCTGCTTTTTAATTCAATGTATATTTATGATGATAAAGACTTCTCTGGTGGCTCTGAAGGTAAAGCATCTGCCTACAATGCAGGAGACCAGGGTTCAATCCCTGGGTTGGGAAGATCTCCTGGAGAAAGAAATGGCAACCCACTCTAGTATTCTTGTCTGGAAAACCCCATGGACGGAGGAGCCAGTCCACAGAGTCACAAAGAGTCGGATATGACTGAGTGACTTCACTTCGCCTATATGATGATAATAAGCCTGATATATTAAGAAAATACTGACACACCCAGAAATAACAGTGATATCACTGAGGAGCATACACTCGCAAAACAAACATAGGCTTCCCAAATTCTCCTTTTGTCTGGATCCCAACTAACCATTCAGTTCACTATGTCTCTGTTAGATACTACATTAAATAATCATAGATTCTCATTGAAGATAGAATATCCCAACACAAACCGTTTAAAAGCTATTTTTGCTGAATAAATAAGCTGGTTAGTTACAAAGTGATCCATGTGGATAATTTAGGAGACTATCAGGTCAGGAGAAAGTAAATTTCATTTACATACTCTAAAACCTTTTACATTAACATCTTTGATCAAATGAATGGATTCCTTTGTCATGAAATGAATTTAGGATCTACTACTTCAAAGACATAATTTTCTTCTTTCCTTGATATTTTAATACTGCATTAAATTTGTCATAATCATTCAGACTTTCTTTGCATTTTCATTTTTCAGTCATATGTGAACATTATTTGCTTGAAAAATTTGCTCTCACTTGACTCCTAACAGTTCCCTCAAAATTCATCATAGATGAAAAGTTCTAAAGTAATACTGAGTTTTTCATTTTTAGCAGTATGTAGAATGACTTCATTCTTGCCTTGAAGGAGCTTTTTTTGAAGTTACTAAAAGACATGCAATAGAAGAAACAGAAGGGAATTAAAATCTAACTGTGAAAGTGTCTGTAAATGAACATAAAAATAAGATGAGAGATCCAGAAGACCTCATACCTTTTCAACTGCAGAGCTGCATCCATTTTAACCAATGGATTGGTATGTCCAAAAGCGGGTGAATATTCTATGGAGAATATTCTATGGCTGTAATGAAAGAATATAGTGCTCTGAACATAGACTAATTGGTGAATTCAAGAGCATTGGTGAGCTTATATTTTTGGGCTCAAAAATCACTGCAAATAGTGACTGCAGCCATGAAATTAAAAGACACTTGCTCCTTGGAAGAAAAGCTATGATCAATCTAGACAGCATATAAAAAGCAGAGACATTACTTTGCCAACAAAGGCCTATCTAGCGAAAGCTATGGTTTTTCCAGTAGTCATGTGTGGATGTGAGAGTTGGACTATAAATAAAGCTGAGCACTGAAGAATTTATGTTTTTGAACTGTGGTGGTGGAGAAGACTCTTGAGAGTCCTTTGGACTGCAAGGAGATCCAACCAGTCCATCCTAAAGGAAATCAGTCCTGAGTATTCACTGGAAGGACTGATGTCAATGCTGAAACTCCGATACTTTGGCCACCTAATGCGAAGAGCTGCCTCATTGAAAAAGACCCTGATACTGAGAAAGACTGAAGGTGGGAGGAGAAGGGGACAACAGAAGATGAGATGGTTGGATGGCATCACCGACTAGATGGACATGAGTCTGAGTAAGCTCCAGGAGTTGGTAATGGACAGGGAAGGCTGGCATGCTTCAGTCTGTGGGGTTGCAAAGAGTCGGACATGACTGAGCGACTGAACTGAATTTAACTGAGAGCATTGGACTTGTTATTTGGTCACTGGGTCATTCTTTGCACCCCGCTAATTCCACATTAATCTCAATGTCAAATAAATCAATAAACATTTCTGGGTATCATATTCTGATTGTGCTATGAGGACTATAAAAACATGTCACTTTTCTACTTTACAAGTGTGAGGGGGTGTTAATTATCTACAGTATGTCTCAAGTAGTCTGAGGACAGCGCTACGGAGAACTACACAAAACTGAAGGGATTTCTAAAGAGAAACAGATTTATGGAGGGAAGAAAATGAGAAAATCTATATACTGGCTGAATTACAAGTTTTAAAAGATGATCAAGGTATTTAGCCAATAATTTCTGTCATTTCAATGCATTTGATATCAAAAAAATCACAGAATCATTATGAAATGTTATATGGTAGACAGACGGTGTTCTCTTGACAGTATAGCAAAAGTTCATGAAGGGAAGGCTAAGTGTTAATTGTGTTGGCGGGATGCTAAAAAAAAATATGGACACTTCCTATTTAAGGCAAACATTTCAAGAACAGACCAGATTGCTCAGTTCTGATTTTTCAGCAAAGAGGAAGAGCAGTGGGTGCTTTCATTTTTCTTTTGAGGAAGGGCATTAGTCAAAGGGCTCCCATTATTTCTTATTTGCACAGGATTCTGCATTATCGTCTGGCCTGAACTCTCAGGTGCCACTGATTTCAAAACAATTTACTATGATCACATTGTGAGTAATTGGCAATATCTTGATTTATATACTGCAAACTGAAAAATGGACATGGCACTTGACAAAGCATCTAGAATTATGTCATCCATTTCCTTGAGGCAAAATCAGTAACAATGACATGATAAAGATATTGTACTTTAAAGATCTTACAAAGAAGATATTTAATCTGCCTCCAATATTTGTATTATGGAAAATGTTTATGATTCATCTAATATTTATATAGTAGCTTTCTCTAAGGAAAGTGTTTTCATGGCATGATTATTCTCAGAACAGTTAAAAGCAAGTGTTTGGGTTTTGTTTTTTTTTTTTTTTAACAGAGAAGTTGCATTGTATTTAACAGCATGGCTAGCACTGGAAACCCAGGTTGCTTATCTCTTAGGCAGTATTCTATGCCACACTTCATTCATTCCTTCTTCAACCAGTGGATGAATAACTTCTATGTGTCAAATACAGTACTTGATAACCATGAAAAGAGTACACAGGTTTGGAGCCCGAGTGTTCTGCTTTTGAAAATGAACTTCAGTTCAGTTCGGTCACTCAGTCATGTCATCCATTGAGTTGGTGATGCCACCCAACCATCTTATCCTCTATTGTCCCTTTCTCCTCCTGCCCCCAATCCCTCCCAGCATTAGGGTCTTTTCAAAGGAGTCAGCTCGTTGCATCAGGTAGCCAAAGTATTGGAGTTTCAGCTTCAGTATCAGTCCTTTCAATGAATATTCAGGACTGATTTTCTTTAGGATGGACTGGTTGGATCTCCTTCCAGTCCAAGGGACTCTCAAGAGTTTTCTCCAACACCACAGTTCCAAAGCATCAATTCTTCGGCACTCAGATTTCTTTATAATCTAACTCTCCATATATCCATACATCCATACATGACCACTGGGAAAACCATAGCTTTGACTAGACAGACCTTTATTGACAAAGTAATGTCTCTGCTTTTTAATATGCTGTCTAGGTTGGTCATAACTTTCCTTCCAAGGAGTAAGTGTCGTTTAATTTCATGGCTGCAATCACCATCTGCAGTGATTTTGGAGCCCAGAAAAATAAAGTCAGCCACTGTTTCCACTGTTTCCCCATCTATTTGCCATGAAGTGATGGGACCAGATGCCATGATCTTAGTTTTCTGAATATTGAGCTTTAAGCCAACTTTTTCACTCTCCTCTTTCACCTTCATCAAGAGTTGTTACTAAGTGCATGACAATGAGCAAATTCATGAGCTCTTTGAAACTTTCTTTCATGTATGATGTGGGTATCTACTCAACTCCATTGCTTTGAAATGGGATGCTGTAAGTAAGTTAAGTGTCTAGTATATTACAGATGCTCAATAAATGCAAATGAGGAAAAAAGAAATAAGAGAAGTAGTGAAACTAAGAAGAAAATAGAATGAAATGGAAAATGGAGGAGATACAACTATTCATTTTTGGCTTCAACTCCTTCACTTTAACCACAATCATTGATTGTTTTTCTCTTTCATATCTCCCCAAATTCAAACCACAACCACAATGGAAGTTCTGGGCATCAGGAACAAAGCTGTTTACGTTACACTGGCAAAGAGTCAACTTCTATTTGCCATGAAGTGATGGGACCAGATGCCATGATCTTAGTTTTCTGAATGTTGAGCTTTAAGCAATATTTTCACTCTTCTATTTGACTTTCATCAAGCGGTTGACACATGCCAAAAAGCTTCATTCATATCTGACAGCTGAACTGGGTGGGGATAGAACAGCTGGAGACTTTCTGATCCCATTTCTTCATGGGATCATGTGACTTTCCAGAGTCTAGCTCACACATCTTCACATGGAAGTCAGACAGATCCCAAGAGCATGTATATAAAAACTCTAAAGCCTCCTTATGTCTAGAGGGAGAACTGCCACAGAAATAAGTGATCAAAGCAAGTCATAGCAAGTCAGCCTAGACTCACAGGAAAGGGAAATGAATTCTGCCTCATTATGGGATGAGCAGAATGCTCATCCAGGGATGTAAGGGGTTGTCAACACTTCCTGCATCAACAACCTACTGGAGCACTTACCACTGAGTCACATAATTTATCATAAGACAATCCTGAATATTCACTGGAAGGACTGATGCTGATGCTCCAACACTTTGCCCATCTGATGCGAAAAGCCAACTCACTGGAAAAGATCCTTATGCTGGGAAAGATTTAAGGCAAAAGGAGAAGAGAGCAGCAGAGGATGAGATGGTTAAATAGCATCACCAACTTAATGGGCATGAATTTGAAAAACTCCGGGAGATAGTGAAAGACTGGGAAGCCTGCTGTGCTGCAGTTCATGGGGTGGCAAAGAGTCAGAAATAGCAACAGCAATGGTGTGTGCAGACATACTAGATCACAGAAGTTCATGGCTTCATTGAAGAGAAGTGGGGCCAGTGAATATATGGAAAAAATAATTCATTCCTCAAACAATATGGAGGGACTCATCTCCATCTTCAAGTTTACAGATAAGAGACAGAAAGTCCTGAAGGAAAGTAATTATAAGCAGCATAGTACATTCTAAACTAGAGATCTGAATAGAAGATCCTTGGGCTCACACTGAGCGGGACACTTTGGGAAGATATAAGGAAGGCTTTGAGGAAGAAATCCTACTAGAACAAAAGCTGAATGAAAAAGGAGAAGCTGGCATGATGGCCAGATGTGAACTGTTCTAAATTCTAAACAGAAGGAGCAGTATGGAGGTGGGAAAAGGCTAGAAGAGCTTGGCTTCTTCCTCTGGAACCATAAACCAACAGGGCAAGAATGAGGCTGGATAGTCCAGCAGGGAATGAAGTCACAGAGGCTTTGAATGGCATGGGGAAACATTCCACATTCATTCTGTAGGAAAAACTGATCTGATGCAGGTTCTCGGAATAGTAAGAATTTTAAGCAACTGCATGGGACAGAGATCAGTGAAACAAGATAAGTGATAGAAGGCCGTTATAGTACTGTGTGTAATAATTGATGACGAGTTACAGGGGAAAAAAAGAAAACATTTTGACCCGTTTTGTCAGTTCTTCTGCAAGGCTGAAGACTGCTTCAGAAGACTGACTCAGAGGAAGAACAATGCATGAGGAAGAAAGTCCAAAGAAATAAATCCAGAGCCTGTTGTCTCACAATACGATTGCTTAAATAAAACTGTTCTGGATGAATGCAAAGAAATGAACTTGACCTTCAAGAATTAAATCATAGTTAACTTCAAAAAAGGGCCTTGTAGTGACACTGAATACAATTTTAATCAATACAATAGCTGTCTTTTTTTTTATTCCAAGCAAGAATTCACATTAGTACTGAAAATAATGCTTTTAAACATGTTTTAAAAGCTTTTCTTAATTTTTCTCAAGTTCTATAAGTAATGCATATTTATTCACAATAGAAAAGTGTTCCAGTAACTGCAGATGAAAGAGAAATAATAAAGAGGAGGTGTGAGAAGGGAAAAAAAAGAACTCCTTTAGCACCTCTTAGATTTTCGCTTCTCTCCCCCCCTTTCTTTCTTCTGAAAAATGTTAAGATTCATTGTCTTATATTGGGCACAAGTAGACAAAATGGAAGCAAAAAGAAATGGCAGTGTTACTTTTATTTCTTCAGGACATCTCTATTTAGTGTTCAGAACAAAACCAATTGAATTACAAATAAAAATGCCAGGGAAAAATGTAAATTTAGACCATAATGCCTTCTGATCTATACTCTAGAGATAATCAGCTACTTCTGGTCACAATTCACTGTCCCCAGCCACAGAGATGCTACAAACACACACACACATACACATGTAAATGCATACACATGCATTTACACATCCACACATATTGTATGCACACATAAAAACTCACGTATACACATACATGCATACACAAACATATACACACAATGGTGTTTCCCACAGCAGGATCTTTTCTGATGACCCCGCTTCACTTCCCAGCCATAGATATCCTTGGTGTCCATCTTCAGTTCAGTTCAGTTCAGTCGCTCAGTCGAGTCAGACTCTTTGTGACCCCATGAATCGCAACACACCAGGCCTCCCTGTTCATCACCATCTCTCGGAGTTCACTCAGACTCACCTCCATAAGGTCCGTGATGCCATTCAGCCATCTCATCCTCGGTCGTCCCCTTCTCCTCCTGCCCCCAGTCCCTCCCAATGTCAGAGTCTTTTCCAATGAGTCAAGTCTTCGCATGAGGTGGCCAAAGTACTGGAGTTTCAGCTTGAGCATCATTCCTTCCAAAGAAATCCCAGGTTGATCTCCTTCAGAATGGACTGGTTGGATCTCCTTGCTGTCCAAGGGACTCTCAAGAATCTTCTCCAACACCACAGCTCAAAAGCATCAATTCTTCGGTGCTCAGCTTTCTTCACAGTCCAACTTTCACATCCATACATGACCACAGGAAAAACAATAGCCTTGACTAGACAGACCTTAGTCGGCAAAGTAATGTCTCTGCTTTTGAATATACTATCTAGGTTGGTCATAACTTTTTTTCCAAGGAGTAAGCGTCTTCTAATTTCATGGCTGCAGTCACCATCTGTAGTGATTTTGGAGCCCCCCAAAAATAAAATCTGACACTGTTTCCACTGTTTCCCATCTATTTCCCATGAAGTGATCAGACTGGATGCCATGATCTTCATTTTCTGAATGTTGAGCTTTAAGTCAACTTTTTCGCTCTCCTCCTTCACTTTCATCAAGAGGCTTTTTAGCTCCTCTTCACTTTCTGCCATAAGGATGGTGTCATCCTAGGGTGGCTAATCCCCACTCTTCCTTCAGCACTTGCTTAAATATAATTTTACTCAAGAATACATTCCAAGGGCTAGGTTCTATAAATACCCCCACCCTAAAAACAGTGATTTGATTTGAAATGCTTTGTTTACAGATTTATCTTCTCTGATAGACCATGGGTACCTGAGGAGCAGTGCTCTTGTTTTCTTACCATTATATCCACAGGAGTTAACATAAAACTGGGCAAAGAGTAAATGCCTGATAAATGGTTACTGAGCTCAGCGAGGTGGAATGCAATGTGGAAGTAGTTTTGGCACTAAGAACAATAATATCTTAGCTCCCAGGAGCAGGATGGTAGCAAGGGTTGATGTCTTCATTTAAGAGGACCAATCTAATGAGTCATTCTTTATATCCTAAGTGCGAACATTATTCACCTATAATTATCTGCCTGCTATTATCAAAATACATTACCACTGAATTCAATGCTTTCCCCACCTTTTATTTTTCAACTGCTATACAGCTAACTTTTACCTGTGAATTATTCATAATACATTTTAAACGAGTTTAAGATAATTGACCTTGTCTGTATGAGGCACATAAAATCTCACCCTGTAATAATTAACTCTCAGACGTGAGCCATTATTTAAGGGTAATAACTTTTCATCAGTTTGGCAATACATTATGGCTTCACAGGTCCATCCAATTCCATATTTCACACCTTCACTTTTTAATTTCCCCCCAAGATGTAACACTTGCTTGTCCCAAAATGAACCTGGCACATTTCCAATCACATCAGGGAATCTTCCTCCCCTATGAGTTCATTGCATTACCATTTGCCACTTTCATGAAGCCAAAATTCTGGAAGCAGTCCTAGAACTTCAGGCCATTCTGTCTTCATTTCCCTACACTCTCCTTTTCTTTAAAAAGCTATCAAAGCTTAACTGACTTTCCTGAAATATTCCCCATCCTCTCTCTCAGCTATATGCTCAGGGTCAGGCCTCTGACTCAGACTACATACCAGGCTCCTAACCCATCTCCCCTCCTCAGCTTCTCCCTTCAAATCCTTTCTGCTGAGAATTCTAAAGCATAAACCACACCTTGTCACAAGACTAATTAATCCATTCCTCCACCCCAAATACCCTCAGGCCTCTGCTTGCTTAAACAAACACACACTTAAATGACCAGTTCCAAAAACATCACTGCTAAAAGTCTTGATTATGATCCCATTTCAACCAAACAAAAAGCAATTAGAATATTTGTTGTTGTTGGCCACCAATATATAGTTGTTATACAATTGGCTTTGGGGTAGAGATTCCTATAAAAATCCTAGTACTGAATATCTTATAGATAGCAATGTTTCCCCCTCATATTTACAAGAAAAACTAAAGTCTAGAGAGCATGTGATGCTGAGAATCTTGCACAATATTCATAAATATAGTAGTTTCATATCCTTGGGCCACATAAATTATTGCTCATAAAATGCGCTTGAACAAATTCCTCAGTCTTTTGGAATCAACACTTTGATAAGTAAATGTTTAACTCAGGGAAAGCAAACAGGCTAAAATTAACTTACTAAAGGGACACAGTATAATATTTCCTAACATTTTAATACTTCAGTTGTATGTAAATAGTTTCTAACAACTATAAATGATTCTCTATATTTATTAAAATCCTGAGTAGATATGCAGAAGAGAATATATATTCTGAAGTAATAGCTATTTTTTATGATTGACTTCTTGTAATTCAATCGGATCTTTCTGTCTGACACTTAACAGTTTTCTCTGTAGTTTCCATGCACAGGAAGTACATTTTTTTCTAAATATAGAAATTGCTTTCTGTGATTACCAACCACCTTTCCCATCAATATTTTCTAAGCTTTCCAAAGAGAAACTTAAGAAATATGTAATTCTGCTTGAAAAAGGAACCCACCCACCCATGAGACTTCCAGATCAATGCATTTTAGATATTTTAAAAAGTGTCCTGAAGAATGTTAAATATATTTAATGAAATAGTTAATAATTGTTTAACAAAGTCTGATTAACATGCATGGATATGTAGGTAAATTGAATGATCATCAAAAAAAGAGAACAAACTTATGGTTACCAAAGGGAAAAGAAGAATGGGGGAGAGATAAACAAGGAATTTGGGATTAACATATACACACTACGATACATAAAGTATACAAATAACAAGGACCTACTGTAAGCACAGGGAATTACACTCAATATTTTTAATAGCCTATTAGGGAAGAGAATCTGAAGAATAATATATATATATATATATATATATTGAGAAAGCAGAAGTCGGGAGGAGAATAAGGTCAGGATATTTTCCCTAAAATTACTCTGAACTGGCTGCCTCTTTCTCCCAAAGGCTTTCTGCTTTGCAGAGTTCTGTCCTGGTCTTGATAAAGCTTCTGTCTCACACCACTTCAGACCTATCAGTGGTGATGGTTCCTGCTCTAACAAGGCCCAAAGAATTGTGTTATCTATCCTTTATGGTTCCCCCCACATAACTAGTCTTACCTTTGAAAACTACTTCTATTAAATTCTCCTCCATGATCCAGATTGAATGTGCCATTTGTTTCCTATCTGGACCCTACGTAACACTTCTTACATTCTTACTAAATCTCCAGTCCTCTCTCAATAATCTAGGTGCTAGAGTACTGCAATAATGTAATACTTCTCAACCTCTCACCCCTTATCCTTCCCCACCATCATATCTGCCAGACCATATTCCTTATACCATAGCACCAAACCTACTCTTCTTTTCCTCAGACTCTTTCAGTGGCTCCACGTTTCCAGTTAAGTGAAGTCTGGGATATTTCACCTAATATTTCAACTAATATTTAGGCCTTTCTGCAGTATGGCCACCCTGTCTAACTTCATCTTCCACCACTGCTCCAAGTGAACTTAGGTCTAGATGCAGTCAACAATTACAAAATAGTGAGTATTCAAATATTCACTATTTCAAAACATAAGAATACTCCTCCACTAGCAAAGCTCTGCTCATGCTTTTCTTTCTCCAGTCCCTTTGCTCCCCACCAAACAAAAGCCTACCCCTTCATGTCCATCTTAAATGTCATCCTTTTCATGAACTTTAGTTACATGAACTAGTTTCTGCTCTTCAACTCCATATAAATTATTGGTATTTTTCTTACTTGTTGTTAATTAGAATTGTGTGTGTTCCATTAATACCTTGAATTCCAGGGCCTCTTCAACACAAAGTCTATATCTTAACCCATTTTTCATATTTGACCTACACATAGTGGTCTGTTAAATAATTGTTAATCAAAATGGAGACACATAGTGGTCTATTAAATAATTGTTAATCAAAATGGAAAATAAAATTGTCATATCATATTATCATACATTACATGTATATTTGATATATATATTATTGTTATTATTTAGTCACTAAGTCATGTCTGACTATTTAGCAGCCCCAAAGACTTCAGCCTGCCAGGCTCCTCTGTGCATGGGATTTCCCAGCAAGAATACTGGAGTGGGTTGCCATTTCCTTTTCCAGGCATCTTCCTGACCTAGAGATTGAACCCACATCTCATGCATTGGCAGATAGATTCTTTACCACTGAGCCACCAGGGAAATCCCATACACACACACACACACACACACACACACACATATAGCCAAAAGTTATGAAAAATATGCCAGTTCTGGTTCTTGATATGACATATACCTCCTTGGCAGTTGTATAATTGTGTTATTCTTTCTCTCTCTATGGTTTTTATAGTTTCGCACCTGTACATAGTTAAAAGAAAAAGAGTAATTCCCTTACCAATTCAATTATTGCACTCACAACAGGCAATCAGATGGGACTCTGCTGTACTAGATTTTTGTCCCATGTATCCTATAGGAAGCTACAGTGAAAGCACTGTCACAAAGATTAAGCTAAATGTCAAAAATCCCAAAATGCTAACTTTTATAACAGAAGTGAAAGGGTACTATCTCCTGGCCTATTTGCTACCCCATGTATACTAGTTCACTGATGCTCAGAATCAGGGCAGAGCAAGAACAGAACTTTCAAATCCCAACACGACAGGAGAAAGTTGCAACTTTAGTACAGCTCAACTTTAGTACAACTCTCTTATTTCCATGTTATCTGTCTTGTCCAAAGTCAGGCTGTTGGCGGCCAGTTGGCCACCAAAACAAAACTACGGGGTCTTTGTATGTTTATTGGCCCATTCATCAATTCATTCAATTACTCACTGAATGCAGATTTGTGGAGGCCTACAATGTGCTGGCCATGGAGAATCAACAAATAACAAAGAAAAAAGTAATACAAATTATAAAGAAATGCTTCAGGGAACTCACAAGCTGGTTGGAAAGGAACAGAATTCAACTCTTTCTTTTTAAAACAGATGTCTAGGAGAAGACTTTTTTTCTCTCACCCCAAATTAAGTCACATATATGATATGAACATTCTTAGCAGTTATTTTTTTATATTTCAATATAGAATTCTATTATATGACACATATTTATAACATATATCATGTAATGTACTTGATATACATCATTATACAAAATGGAAAAAATGGTGAGTTCCTTAGGCAGTTAAAATGTTAACTGTTGGGTAGAGAATACTTCGCTATTTCACCATCCTGAACATCCCTGTGGAGCCATTGGGATCTCAAGAGCAGAATTTGAAACCTCCCCTCCTTTTCCAATGTGCCTCTTTGACATCCTCTCAAGAGTTGGGATAGGGGATCCTTCTTCATCACTAGAGGAAGTCTTCACTAACACTTCAGTGGTTTTTGACTTATTTTTTAAACCAAAACACAGAAGTGGATAAGGATCTTGAATAAAGAAACTCACAGTCAATTTCTACTGAGTCTATGTGAATAAGCAGTCAAACAATCCAGAAGAATGTGAATTCCAGAACCAATGGTTAATTGTTTGATCTAGTTCTTAGAGAGTGCTCACAATACAGTGGGTTAGGTGTCACATCAAATTAAAAACTGCATGGTTCTTGTCCTCCAGGAAACTAAAGATCTATTTTGACCTTTGTTTCAAAAGAGAATCCATGAGACTTCTCTTGGCTAAGACTCTGTGTTCCCAATGCAGGCAGGTGGGGTTCGATCTCTAGTCAGAGAACTAGATCCTTCATGCTGCAGCTGAAGATCTCACATACCCCGACAAATATCAAAGATCCCAGGTGCTGCAACTAAGACACGGTGCAGTCAAATAAATAAATATTAAAACAACAACAACAGAATCCTCAAGTGGACCAGCGTTCACTTAGTTTTTCTGTTTTACACGGACGCAATACTCAGCTTCCCTTTGAGGGGTGGACATTGTGAATGACCTGAATGAATGCTGGGAGCAATGACTCCTTCTATTTCAGTTGAATGATGTTTAGTGACTTTCTAGCTGTCTGATGACCAGATCTAAAACAGTGAAAGAGCCTGTTTGTGCCTACTTTCTGAAAATAGCTTCCCCAAACCCTCAGTTTTGATATAACATAGAGAGTAGCCATTCCTGTCTGAAGTTATGTTGTCACCAAAAGTAGAGGTCAGTCCCACCTGAAAAACTGAAGAAGTCTGAAAGGAGTAAAAGAAAATATGTGCAAATAGATAATAGCAACATATACAATGAGAACATGGAGGAAATATTTTTTAACTAATAATTCTGAGTAATGTAAAATGAATAAAGAAACAATAACATTTCTAAATATTACATAACAAGAGAATTTTTAAAAAGAGAAAATGTCTACTATGAGAATAAAGAAATAAAAGTAAAATGAGAGCAGTGAAATAACACCCAGCACATTGACTGAAAAATGCCAACCAAAGCAGGGGGTGCAAAAGTGTGGTTGACATTTCATATCTAGCATGTGAGCTTTCCTAAATTTTTCTTTCCTATATTTTTTCTCATCAAACCTTTGTAGTCAAGGACCAAGGCTACGTCATGCTGTGAAAATGAGAGAGGAAAAAAGATTTAATGACCAGAAGCTAATAATCATAACTACATGGAATGAAAAGGAATTTGGACAAAGCAAACGGTTATACGACAAAATCATCTTCTAAAGGTATAAGTTAATCTTTTTCATCATTTTATTGAAACATAAGCATTAGCTACTAACCTTCTGTCATAAAGATCTGATCTGTCTCTGTAATTGCTTTAAGAACAGCTTAATTCAAAGAAAGTAAGAGGAATATGATATCACAAACCACAAAAATCAAAGTAACTTATTCGTTAAGCAGATATGCTAACAAAAGAAGTTGGAAAGACTTCTCTACATACTAAAATCAGTGGAGTGGTGTTCTGAGCCTTTATCCAAAGAAAACAAAAACACTCATTCGAAAAGATATATGAACTTCTATGTTTACTGCAGCATTATTTACAATAGCCACAATATGGGAGCAACTGTGTCTATCAATAGATGAATGGATAAAGAAGATGTGAGAAGGATAGACACAGAGATAGAGATAGAGAGACAGGACAAATTTTTTTAAATGAATAGTCATAAAAAAAGAACGAAATCTTTTGGACACAGGGAGTATTATGTTAAGTGAAATAAGACAGAGAAAGATAAATAGCATATGATCTTTCCTATGTGTAGAATCTAAAAAACAAAACAGAAACAGACTCTCAGACACAAAGAATAAGCAGGCGGTGGCCAGAGAGGAGTGGATGGAGGGTTAGGTGAAACTGGTGAAGGGGACTGAGAGGTACAAACTTCCAGTTATAAAATAAGTAAGTCATGGGGATGAAATACATACCATAAGTCAAAGCGAAAGCAAAAGTGGGCTATACGGTCCGTGGAATTCTCCAGGTCAGAACACTGGAGTGGGTAAGCCTATTCCTTCTCCAGTGGATCTTCCCAACTCAGGAACCGAACCAGGGTCTCCTGCATTGCAGGCAGATTCTTTACCAACTGAGCTATCAGGGAAGCCAGCATAAGAAGTATAGTTAATAATAACACTGTAATAATTTTGTATACTGACAGATGGTTACTAGATTTATCATGGTGATCATTTCACAATATATTTATATGTCTAATCACTATATGGCACACCCAAAACTAACATAATATTGCATATTAACTATACTTCAGTAAAAAGCCAACTCAAATGAAATCAAATCAAATCACTGGAATGGCCTGCTTCTAGTGTTCATTCCTTACTTTTTACAATAGTCTGCAGTCATATTACGGAAATCATATGTCAGAAGAACTGGCTCACCTTCACTGAAACCTGTCTCTGACATCACACTTGATGTATAGGTTGTATAGGTTGGATTGTATCTTCCCTACAAAATTCATATGTTAAGATCCTAACCCCCAGTATCTTAGAATGTGAATTTATTAGGAAATAGGGCCTTTGTAGATGAGATCTCCCTGTAGCTCAAATGGTAAAGACTCTACCTGTGATGCAGGAGACCAGGGTTTGATCTCTGGGTCAGGAAGATCCCCTGGAGAAGGGAATGGCAACCCACTCCAGTATTCTTGCCTGNCTATTTTCAATGAAGTGATGGAACCAGATGCCATGATCTTAGTTTTCTGAATGTTGAGTTTTAAACCAGCTTTTTCACTCTCCTCTTTTACCTTCATCAATTTATAACCCTCAAACTTGTGGTACTAGAAAACTAATGAAACTGGGCTATAAATACTCCTAGATTAAGTAATTCCTGTAAGTTGTTTCCCTCATGGACTTCTCTCATAGCTGAGTTGGTAAAGAATTCACCTGCATTGTGGGAGACCTGGGTTTGATCCCTGGGTTGGGAAGATCCCCTGAAGAAGGGAAAGGCTACCTACTCCAGTATCCTGGCCTGGAAAATTCCATGGACTGTATAGTTCATGGGATCACCAAGAGTCGGACACAACTGAGCAAACTTCACTTTCAGTCTCACTCCCATGGTAGGGAAGTCATGAGAACTGGTCAAGTTTGTTGTTAAAGATAATCTGTCTCTACTTTAAATCAGAACCTATGGGTGAAAAATTGTTCAATTATCAAACCACTTATGGTGAAACTGAATTGCTGAATTAGAATATTAATGGGAGATACAGATTTAGAAAAGTCTTGATACACCCTAAAATCATAGAAAAAGGAAAATTCAAGTTGCTTTAATCCTTAACTACTCTACAGGCACATGCATTTTTTTTCCCAAAAGAAAGAGTCATCACTGTGTCATGAAGTTTTAGAATTACAGAACTAAATAAAAGGCCCAGTAGCTTCTACAGTGCTTTTCCACATTCCTTGCTTAAAAAGTATGATTTAAAAATTACACACATGAACCCCCAAAATAATGCTTCATGAAAAGAATAGTAGAAGAAAAATAAATGGATGTCCATTCTCAAAGTGATAGATTCTGGGCATGCAGAATAAAGTGTCTTGTTTCATGGTTAATTTGAAACTATAAACCTAGAACCATGTGAGACCATTATTATTGTTCAGATAGACTATAGCAGATAAAATCTATTAATACATATTTACTGTAAATTTCATTAATTAAAAAGATCCTGAGATTCTGCTATATTAACAGTTCTTTAGTAAATATCATCTCTTCAAATATGAAGACTGGGGCATTACAAAAGGCAGAAAAAGAACCCCATGAATTACGTGTATCAAATGTTTTGCCCTAAGGACAGTACTTAGAAAATAAAGATGAAAAATACGGTATGATGTGTTGTTGCTATTCTTGTCAACAGCAACAATCACACATCAGGATATGATGTGTATTTTATACTAAAAAAATTTACTAACTCTTGGCTTTGATTTCATAGATTGTTTATTTACTTCTTTATTTCAGTCACATTTATTGATGTACAATTTACACATATAACAAACTTCATGCTTTATAGTGTTCAGTTCTGTAGGCAGTTCTGATAACTGCATAGAATTATATAACCCTCATGAAACCAATAAACCAAACCAACAAACAGGTCCATCACTCCATAAAATTCCCTTATATCTTTTTGTAGTTAGGTTCTCCCTGCTATAGATTGAATGTTCGTATCCTTCCAAAACTTGTACACTGCTACCAACTTGATGGTATTAGAGATATTGTATTTGGGAGGTCTTAGGTAATGAAGTTGTGTTTTTCATTAATGAAATTAGTGCCCTTAGAAAAGAAAACCCACAGAACTCTCCAACCACTACCACCATGGAGAACACAGCAAAGACACTGAATCTGCTAGCACCTTGATGTTCAACTTTCCAGCTTTTAGAACTATGAGAAATAAATTTCTTTCAATTTTAAGCCACCCAGTCTATGGCATTTTTGCTATGGCAGCCCAAACATATTCAGACTCTCCTTCTACACCCATTATCTGACAATCACTGATCTGTTGCCTGTCTCACACTTTTGCATTTTCCAGAACATCATACAGAAGGAATCATTCAGTGTAGCTGTTATTCAGTTGCTCAGTCATGTCCAGCTCTTCGCTACCCCATGAACTGCAGCATGCCAGATTTTCCCCTCTTTCACTATCTCCCTTTTACCCAACACATAAGTATTTTTGAGATTCAGCTACGCCATTGCCTGTATCAGTAGTCCATTTTATTTTACGGCTTAATATTCTACTTTATGGATGTCCCACAGTTGATATATACATTTATTAGCTGCTAGACATTTTGGTGGGTTTCCCTCATTGCTCAGATGATGAATCTGTCTGAAAGGCAGGAGACCTGGGTTTGATCCCTGGGTTGAAAAGATCCCCTGGAGAAGGCAAGGCAACCCACTCCAGGAGAATCCTCATGGACAGAGGAGCCTGGTGGGGTACAGTCCATGGGGCTGCAAAGAGTCGGACACAGCTGAGTGGCCAAGCACAGCACAGGCATTTTGGTTGTTACTAGTTTAGGAGCTATTACAAATACACCTGCTATAAACATTAGTGTACAGTTATTTTTATTTCTCTTAAATAAATTACCTAAGAGTATTAATGCCAGACCTTATTTTAAGTGTTATGTTAAACTTCATAAAAAACTAGAGAACTGTTTTCTACAGTAGCTATATTATTTTATGTTCATATCAGTAATGCCTAAAGACTGATGCTGAAGCTCCAATACTTTGGCCAGCTGATGCAAAGAGCCAACTCATTGGAAAAGACCCTGATGCTGGGAAAGAGTGAAGGCAAAAGAAGAAGAAGGAGGCAGAGGATGAGATGATTAGACAGTATCACCGACTCAATGGTATGAATTTGAGCAAACTCTGGGAAACAGTGAAGGACATGGAAGCAGCTGTGCTGCAATCCCTGGGAAGACAAAGAGTTGGACATGACTTAGCGATAGAACAACAACAATGCCTAAGAGTTCCAGTTGCTCCACATCCTTGCTAGTACTTGGTAATAGCAGTTTTATTTTTGTATTTTAAGCATGCTAACAAGTGTGTGGTGTTATCTCTTTTGGATTTAATTTGCATTTTCTTAAAGAAAAATGCTTATTTGCCATCCATCTTTCTTCTTGGTAAAGTGTATATTCAAATCATTTACTCACTTTTAAATCAATCTTTAAAAAAAATTTATGATTATGTTATGAGATTTTCTTTCTATATTCTGGATACTGTTGTTCAGGTGCCCAGTCATGTCTGATTCTTTGTGACCCCATGAACTGTAGCACACCAGGCCTCTCTGTCCCTCACAATCTCCCGAAGGTTGCCCACGTTCATGTCCATTGCACCAGTGACGCCATCCAGCCATCTCATCCTCTGATGCCCTCTTCTCCTTCTACCCTCAATCTTTCCCAGCATCAGGGAGTTTTCCAATGAGTTGGCTCTTCCCATCAGATGACCAAAATACTGGAACTTCAGCGTCAGTCCTTCCAATTAATATTCAGGATTGATTTCCCTTAAGATTGACTGATTTGATCTTGCAGTCCAAGGGACTCTCAGGAGTCTTCTCCAGCACCACGGTTCAAAGACATCAATTCTTTGGCTGTCTGCCTTCTTTACATTCCAGCTCTCACAACCATACATAACCATTGGGAAGATCATAGCCTTGACTATATGGACTTCTGTTGGCAGAGTAATGTCTCCTCTTTTCAATACACTCTCTAGGTTTGTCATAGCTTTTCTGCCAAGAAGCAATCATCTTCTGATTCCTGATACTAGTTCTTCATAAAAGTTGTAGGGATTTGAAAATGTTTTACTCATTCAGTGACTTGTCTTTTGATTTTTCTAAACTGCCTTATGGAAAATAAAAGTTTTTTATCTTGATGAAATCAATTTTTTCTTCTCTTCATCAAGCCTCGGATATCATTTCTAAGAAAATTTTGCTGAACTTGAAATCACAAAGATTTTCTCCCATGTTTATTTCTAGAAGTTTTATAGTTTTAGGTTTTGCATTGAGGTCTATGATCTACTTTGAGTTAATTTTTAAATGGATGCAAGGTATGAATCAAGATTCTTTTTTGTTTCACATAGATGTTCAATTGTTCCAGCACCATCTGCTGAAAAACAATCCTGGATTTCCAGCTTCAGTTCCAACATGCAAAGAGCTTGGAAGTCATCATTCCCATCCTTACAAGAAAAATACTGAACAAACTGAAAATCAATGACTTTTCTTGGACCCAACAGAGAAATGAGATTGCAGGGCAAACTGCTACCCCTGAAACCTGGAGAGACAAGTGAATCTAAAGAATCACGGCTCAATCTTTTAATCTAAGAGTAGAAGCCACTAAGCACTTCCCAGGTGGCCAA
This sequence comes from Oreotragus oreotragus, assembly GCA_006410675.1. Classification (NCBI taxonomy): domain Eukaryota; kingdom Metazoa; phylum Chordata; class Mammalia; order Artiodactyla; family Bovidae; genus Oreotragus; species Oreotragus oreotragus. Next base: position 319,925 of record SJYX01021645.1, read on the forward strand.
GTAGTGAAGCGTCTTCCCAAGTAGTGAAGAATCTGCCTGCCAGTGCAGGAAACAGAGAAAACGCAGGTTTGATCCCTATATTGAGAGGATCGCCTGGAGTAGAAGTGGCAACCTACTCCAATATTTTTGTCTGGGAAACTCCAGGGACAGAGGAGCCCTGTGGGCTGCAGTCCATGGGGTCACAAAAAGTTGGGCACAACTGAGCACACACACACACACCGCTAAATACTGGGAGCACATAAAGATAATTTAGACTAATTATTAGGAGCTGAGTGTAGATTAGTATTAAAGTAAGAAACTCCTCAGAGCCACAGTTTTAGGAGGGCTCCCAACCACAGTGGGATTAACCGTCAGAAATCCCACCAAATTCAAGTAAGAACAGAGCACTAGGATTAGCGAACTTTGCTGAACATAGTACCCCTTCATCTTTACATCTTCTGAGATATTTTTTTGCATTTCTCAAACTTGGGGTTGTATTATCCATTTTTGGACTCATACCTGTTTTCTATAATTAAGATGCCAAATAATTACAATGTTAACTATACTTATTTGCCTTATAACTACAGGCGAAACATCTATCACCAGTACAATTATTAATAAAATACATGTGAGGTATATAAAGATAAATGGAAATATAAGCTATGATAGCCATTAGAATTTATCAAACAGTAATCCATCTTTTAAAAAGTGAAGTCAAGTCACTTAGGTGTGTCCAACTCTTTGCGACCTCATGGACTGTAGCCTACCAGGCTTCTCCATCCATGGGATTTTCCAGGCAAGAATACTGGAGTGTGTTGCCATTTCGTTCACCAGGGGATCTTCCTGACCCAGGGATCAAACCCAGGTCTCCTGCATTGCAGGCAGACGCTTCACCCTCTGAGCTACCAGGAAGACTGCAGCCATGAAATTAAAAGACGCTTACTCTTTGGAAGAAAAGTTATGACCAACCTAGATAGCATATTGAAAAGCAGAGACATTACTTTGCCGACTAAGGTCCGTCTAGTCAAGGCTATGATTTTTCCCGTGGTCATGTATGGATGTGAGAGTTGGACTGTGAAGAAAGCTGAGTGCCAAAGAATTGATGCTTTTGAACTGTGGTGTTGGAGAAGACTCTTGAGAGTCCCTTGGACTGCAAGGAAATCTAACCAGTCCATTCTGAAGGAGATCAACCCTGCGATTTCTTTGGAAGGAATGATGCTAAAGCTGAAACTCCAGTACTTTGACCCCCTCATGCGAAGAGTTGACTCACTAGAAAAGACTCTGATCCTGGGAGGGATTGGGGGCAGGAGGAGAAGGGGACGACCGAGGATGAGATGGCTGGATGGCATCACGGACTCGATGGACGTGAGTCTGAGTGAACTCCGGGAGTTGGTGATGGACAGGGGACCTGGCGTGCTGTGATTCATGGGGTTGCAAAGAGTTGGACACGACTGAGTGACTGAACTGAACTGAACTGAACTGAAATATCTGTTGAGTTAATTGAAATTCCTGTGAAGCTCCTAAGTTCTCGCTTATTATGTAGAATGAAGTGAACATAGCCTATAAGTGTCTGTTTAGAAGACAAGGGGTTAATACAATGAACCCCTTTAGGCAGCAGTCTTCACTGCTATTTATGAAGGGTGATTACAAAAGACTTAAATACCAGTGAAATTGTATAAAACTGTAGGCAGTATGACAAGGTGTACACAATATCTAAATGATTAGCTATTACAAGCTTGTTAATACCCGTGACTAAGCTAATCTATGACTGTATACTGGTTATCTATGGAACCTGCAAAATTCTTTCAGATTGCCATTGTGTAATTTAATCATAATGAAGCAGCTAATTACTGCTGTGTTCCATTGCCCTGAACGTTCACACATATTCTCAACTCCTTTGCCTCACAGTTAGTGCCAAAATAGGTTAGTACCTAATTAATCTTTAGTGTTTTTTCATGTGTGCTTTTATTTCTATAAGTTGTAAGATTCTTTTCAGCAGGATCATATCACATATTTGAGTAGCATAATGGTTAATAGCAAGACTGTGGATTCAGACTGCTGGGGTTCAAATTCTGCTTTGACATTTACTAGCAATGCAGCTTGGGACACATTACGTAGTCTCTCTTTGCTCTCAGTTTATTTATAAATAATGATAATAAAAGTATTTATTTGCCTGATTGGATTGAATTGATGTTAGATTTAAATGAATCAATGCATGCAAGGCACTCAGAACAGTTGCTGGCACACAGTAAAGATTCAAGAGATGCCAGCTAAAATTAAACCTTTGAGTCCCAGTCTGATGCTATAAGGTTCTATTTATAAGCTGATGACTTTTCCAGTTCTGATCCCTCCATGGGACGCCACTTAAGTTATCCACTTGGAATACTTACACCCCTCCACTTTGAAATAGAATACTCATCTCAAAATTGTCATGCCCACAAAACACACTTGTCTTCTTTCCTGTTCCAAGTGAGTGAACTCTGGGAGTTGGTGATGGGCAGGGAGGCCTGGCATGCTGCGATTCATGGGGTCGCAAAGAGCTGGACATGACTGAGAGACTGAACTGAACTGAACACCTGAATCTAACACAATGTTGTAAATCAACTATACTTCAATATAGATAAATTATAAAATAAATTAAAAAAAATAAAGGTAAATTTAAAAAAATTAAAGACTTTTGTTCAGGAACTGAATCTGTATTCATAGAAGCATGGATTCTTCTTATGATTCTGCTTTTGAGCCCTTTGCACAGAAGAGTTGGGGTGGAACATTGTTAATAGGACTGCAACTGTATGTACCATATTTTGAGATACACTGATACTGTTTTTTAGCAGTAACTATACCACTCCCCAGCCCAACCTTGGCCCTCATCATCCAACTAGCCATGTGCCACCAAGAAAGAACATAGTCATGAAGCCAGCTGATCTCTAACCTAGCAACTTAACTTCTAGGTTGTAAAAGCCAGGCACCAGAGATCAAATTTCCAACATCCATTGTATCATAATAAAAGCAAGAGAGTTCCAGAAAAACATCTACTTCTGCTTGACTGACTACACTAAAGTCTTTGACTGTGTGGATCACAACAAACTGTGGAAAGAGGTGGGAATACCAGACCACCTTAACTGCCTCCTGAGAAACTTGTAGGCAGGTCAAGAAGCAACAGTTAGAGCCGGACATGGAACAATGGATTGGTTTCACATTGGGAAAGGACTACATCAAGGCTGTCTATTGTCACCCTTCTTGTTTAATTAATATACAGAGTACATCATGAGAAATGCTGGGCTGGATGAAGAACAAGCTGGAATCAAGATTTAAAGGAGAAATATCAATAACCTCAGAAATGCAGATGACACCACCCTTTTGGCAGAAAGTGAAGAGGAACTAAAGAGTCTTAATNGACTACATCAAGGCTGTCTATTGTCACCCTTCTTGTTTAATTAATATACAGAGTACATCATGAGAAATGCTGGGCTGGATGAAGAACAAGCTGGAATCAAGATTTAAAGGAGAAATATCAATAACCTCAGAAATGCAGATGACACCACCCTTTTGGCAGAAAGTGAAGAGGAACTAAAGAGTCTTAATGAAAATGAAAGAGGAGAGTGAAAAAAATGGCTTAAAACTCAACATTCAAAAAACTAAGATCATGACATCCCGTCCCATCACTTCATGGCAAATAGATGGGGAAACAATGGAATCAGTGACAGACTTTATTTTTTTGTACTCCAAAGTCACTGCAGATGGCAACTGCAGCCATGAAATTAAAAGACACTTGTTTCTTGGAGGAAAAGCTATGACAAACCTAGTCACCATATTAAAAAGCAGAGACATTACTTTGCTGACAAAGGTCCAACTAGTCAAAGCTATGGTTTTTCTAGTACTCATGTATGGATGTCAGAGTTGGACCATAAAAAAGCCTGAGCACTGAAGAATTGATTATTTTGAAATGTGGCGTTGGAGAAGATTCTTGAGAGTCCCTTGGACTGCAAGGAGATCAAACCAGTCAACCCTAAAGGAAATCAATCTTGAATATTCATTGGAAGGACTGATGTTGAAACTGAAGCTCCAATACTTTGGTCACTTGATGCAAAGAGCCACCTCATTAGAAAAAAACCCTGATGCTGGGAAAAATTGAAGGCAGGAGGAGAAGGGGACAACAGAAGACGAGATGGTACCACCAATTCAATGGACACCAGTTTGAGTAAGCTCTGGGAGTTGGTGAAGGACAAGGAAGCCTGGCATGCTGCAGACCATGGGCTTGCAAAGAGTCGGACACAACTGAGCGACTAAACAACAACATCATTATCCGCCCCTCAAATGTATGCACTTCCACAGCTTTAGAGCTTATATTTTCCAATATTGTAGTTTCAGGTAGTTATTTACATTGAAGTTAATTAAAATCAAATAAAATTTAAAATGCAGCTCCTTATTCATCATTACTACATATTTAGTGCTCCAAGGCTACTGTAGCAAGTGACCACCATATTACAGCAGGTAGCTCACCATTGCAATAAGCCCTATTGGGCAGTTCCAATTTAAGGAATTTATTTAGAATATTAAAGAAAGAAGAAATCAGTAAGTATGACATTATTCCTCATAATTTCTGGTGCCTATAATTCATATCTATTTTTACAAATTATCCAAGCTCTACCATTTCACTTATCCATTTCTGCATAACCAACCATGCCAAAATTTTGTGGCTTTAAATAATTACTCTACTATTCCTCACAGTTCTGTGGGTTGATTATATCTCATCTAGATGATTTTTTTTCTAGTCTTATTTGAAGTTTCCTATACTTGTGATGCAATGGCAGCAGAAGTTGGGATGTCCAAAATGACTTCAGCCCCATGACTAGCATATTGAAAGATTCTTGACTTTGCCTCCATGAAGGGAGGTATACTGGCATACTGGAAAGGTAGGGTTCGTTGGGAGCAGTGGGAAACTGGTCCCCCTCTCATCCTTCCTGTCCCCCATTTCTCCATGTATCCCCAGGTCTTCTCCTTCTGAAGGTGGGCCATTTTTGGAGAACATTTAATATATCCTTTAATCACATTCCTCCACAAACTCTTCTACCATTTGAGTCCACTGTTGTATAAATTTCCACAGGACTGTTGTGATTCTCACCTTCCTTGTCCATGTAGATGTCACATTGTCTTTCAAATCTTCCCTGAATTCATGCCTCTTTCTCCACATCCACTAAACCAAAATATGTAAGTTTATTAAGAGAAGGAATTAGGTCTTAAGTATCTAATATCTCTATACCTCCCCAGACTTAAAGAACTTAGCTATGTACTCTGCACAAATTAATAATAAAATAATAACAAATAAATAAATGAACTGAATTCAACCTCCACAGCCACCTGTCCCAGACACCACTGTGTCTGTTCAAAAGCAAAAAGGTATCCATCAGTTCCTATGCAGGACAAAATGACAATGAACTTTGGAGTTACATGAACTAAGGTTTAAATCCCAGATCCAATGTTCCATTATTTCATATTGCTTCAAAAACAACCATAGGAGCTTTATAATGTAATTGTGGAGAGGCCATAAATCTATGAAAAGCTGATTACAGAATAAAGAGTAAAACATAGTTCAAGACAATTCTAGCAAAAATAATAACTCTTAGAGGAATTACAACATGAGGCTTCCAGTCCATATATTGCTAAAGAGTTCAACCACTCCTTCTTTTTCACAGGAAGACTCAGTCGTACACACATACACACACATACACACACACTTATTTTAGGTGTTGAATCCCTCTAGACTCTTTAAAGGCATTAACCATACAGAAAAGGCTGTCAATGAAGACTGCCTAGATAATAAATTGTGCGCATTTAAAAAATCTCAGCTGTAAGCATTGCAATTTGCTTTACTGAAAATCCAGGTTTTAGTGATTCAGGATTGAACACCATAAAACTGCTTTTGTTGGCAGTAAAAATATTTTCACTACCTCAAGTCATCACAAACACCAAATGTAACTATTTTTCTTTCAATGTAAAGATGCTGGGATACTCAGACTCATAACCTACAAGGAAAAAATTTTATCAGCTGCCTTAGCCTTTGACACAAATATTTCTATAGGTGATTGAGATGATTTATGAGGGTACTAAGAAATAAAGTGTAAGCAGAAATAAGCCATTTTACAGTATTTATTCTGCACAGCCCCCAAAAGAGTGAAGAAGATGAGATCTCAGACAGGAAAATGGAAATAATGTGTCTTCTTTAATTTATACGAGAGGCAAAAGGGAAATGAACCTCTTGCACTTTGGCAGCTAGAATTAAAAGAAGTATACAGGGGGATTTTCACCCAGGTGCATCTCAGCTCTCAAGTAATTTACATTTTGAAGATCAAGAGGCTTTATTAACCTATTTGAAGGTTGTGTACCTTAGAGGTTAGCTAGAAATGTACTCAAATAGAGTTTTAATCCCTATGGCAGATACAAGAGTTGAAAGCAGTAATAAAAGCAAAGGAAGGAATTTGACATTGGGTGAGTGCTAATATTTACAAATGCAGTAATGCATTTTGCTGCTGCTGCTGCTGCTGCTGCTGCTGCTAAGTCACTTCAGTCGTGTCCCACTCTGTGTGACCCCATAGACAGCAGCCCACCAGGCTCCCCTGTCCCTGGGATTCTCCAGGCAAGAATACCAGAGTGGGTTGTCATTTCCTTCACCAATGCATGCATGCATACTAAGTCGCTTCAATCATGTCCAACTTTGTGTAACCCTATGGACAACAGCCCAGTCAAAACTGGTCAAGGTCTAGGGCCATGCATAGTAGGTCAGAAGTTCACTCCATTACTGACTCCCTGAGGTGACTGTAGGCAAGTTGTTTTTCCTCCCAAACCTCATTTTCTCCAAATGTAAGACATAGGCAATAATGGTTCACACCTTACAGGTTAGTTGTAAGAATTAAATGACATAATGAATTTAAATCAATTAGTGTACAGCCTGGTGCATACTAAAGAGTCAATAGAGGTTATCTATAGATTTTTTTTTTTCATTTAATCACCACAGTTAAAACCATCCACAAGGATGTTATCAGCACTTTACATCTACTGAATCAAAACTGCAATGAGGTATTACCTCACACCAGTCAGAATGGCCATCATAAAAAGCTTATAAATAATGAAAGCAAGGGAGGGTGGGGAGAAAAGGGAACCCTGCTACACTGTTGGTGGGAATGCAGATTGGTGTAGGCACTATGGAGAACAGTATGGAAGTTCCTTAAAATTAAAAATAGAATTTTCCTGTGATTCAACAATCCCACTCCTTAGCATATATCTAGAGAAAAGTAATTTGAAAAGATACATGCACCCCTTGTGTTCGCTGCAGCACAGTTTACAACAGTTAAGACACAATTGTCATGTAAGTGTCCACTGATAGATGAATGGGTAAAGAAGACGTGGTGTGTGTATACACAGTGGAATATTATTCTGCCATAAAAATGAAATAATGCTATTTGTAGCAAAAATGATGGACCTAGAGGTTATCATACTAAGTGATGTAAGTTAAAGAAAGATAAATATATGACAAAACTTATATGTGGAACCTAAAAAAAAGTCATAAAAATGAGCTTATTTACAAAACAGAATAGACCTATAGACATAGAAGCAATGGCAGCCCACTCCAGTACTCCTGCCTGGAAACTCCCACGGACGGAGGAGCCTGGTGGGCTGCAGTCCATGGGTCGCTGAGGGTCAGACACAACTGAGCAACTTCACGTTCACGTTTCACTTTCATGCATTGGAGAAGGAAATGGCAACCCACTCCAGTGTTCTTGCCTGGAGAATCCCAGGGGTTGGGGAAGCCTGGTGGGCTGCCGTCTATGGGGTCACACAGAGTCGGACATGACTGAAGTGACTTAGCAGCAGCAGCATAGGCATAGAAAGCAAATTTATGGCTAACATAGGAGAAAGGGCCACGGGGGGATAAATTAGGAATTTGGGATTAACATATGCACAGAATACATATAAATATAAAGTAAATGACCATCAAGGACCTACCGATAACTATAGAGAACTATACTCAGTATCTTATAATAACATATATACAATCCCCCCCAAAAAAAGCTTCCCAAATTCATACTGCCATCAGCTGACTTGCTTGCAAAGTCCATAGTTTTAGCCAATGTGGTCCAAAGTTTTTAGCTAGAAGTCTCTGGTTTCCAGTCTGCATGAGAGAGTTAGCTCTCCAAGTAGAGAACAGTGGCCACCTCCAGGTTCTGGTACAGAGTAAGGGGTATTAAATTTTCAATACCACAAATATTCAATAGATAACTTTTGAATAAATGAAAAAATAGCAAAAGTAGGTCCTGACCCTTCTATTGCAATACACGTGTACACATGCCCAAGATTGCCTGCTCTAGTTGTAAAGCCCAAGAATTTGCCTCTACTGAGTATGTGTTCAGACACCAAGGGGACCGTTTGTTAAAAGCAGTTTGTGGGCTTCATCTGAGTGACCACAACCCTCCACCACAGACAGAGTTCCTGTCATTTCAGGGGGCGTCTGTTTACACATTTAGCTTTCACTTCCTTTCCCCAACCCAGATTCTAAACTATGACAGTGGGTCTAATGGGCTGTTACAGTTTGCTAATTTACCTATTAATTTTGCAAATGGCCTGTTTCACGGAAGATAAACTTTATCCTTTGGAAACATGACATTCTTCAATACAATCTGGCTATAAGGATCCAGGCCTTGTGCAGAAAAAGAAAATGAATTGTCCAAGGTGGCATTTAGCAGCTTACTGCCTCCCTGGTGGCATCATGTAGATAAAATGATTACTCACTCAATAAAGTAAGATGATTAGTCAGTCAATAAATGCTAGCTGCTGAACATTTTGAAGGATCGACTTGAGGGCTGTTTTCTGTATCCCTGTCTATTATGAAAGTGGTAGAAACAAATGCAGTACATAATATAACCTACTGTGTCCAGAATTCAATGGGAGGCAGAATTTAAGATGAGCAAAGTCACACATATTCCCATGATTTCTAGTGATTAAGGAAACAGAAAAAAATAACATTAATGAAATTATTGGAACACGCTCCATAGACTTCCCTGTTTAAAGTGTTCACAGTGGATAACCGAGCAGTCTAAGTGCTCACCTACATAATGTTTGGGAAAATGGGGGGCACACCATTCCCCAAATAGATGATATGCACATTTCAGCCACACTGTACTTACAGAGACTCCTCAATTATTTAGATTAACTGGAAGAAAAACCTCGATTACTACTTTCAGGTTCTAAAAATAGTGGATGTTACCCTGCAAAATGTCCTCAAGTTAAAACAAATATACACACACAACTATATGTATGACACTCTACTACCACTTATTTTATAACAACCAAAATCTGTAAAATCATTTTCAATAGATGAGAAAGTTTATGACGATCACTCCAGTTGTTTAGCTATAAGTAAATATTGACAAAGTAAACGAAACAATTTGCTTTGTTAAGCACCCGGATGGCTTGTATCTTGACTTTTTGCATCACTAACTAGGAACATCCTTTCCAGGAGCTGGTAACAAGGTGCAATTCCTGCTAAACCCAGCCTACACTCTCCCAAGTCCAACATTGTAAAATTAGCACCTCTTCGAAAATGAGAAGTCGGGGCACTGTAACTGGAGAGTAGCTCTCACTTGTCACAACTAGAGAAAGCATGTACACAGCAAAAAAGATCCAGCACTGCCTAAATAAATAAAAAAACTAAAAATAAAAACTTAATATCTAGCAGAGAATGCCTCACTGCAGAAAATACAAAACACAGAATTAATCTAAGATTGTTACTAAATGAATAAGCAACAACAAGGAAAACAGCAACAACAAACACCCAGCAGAAAAACACAAACCTAGGACTGAAGAAAAAATCCAATAACAGAGTTGTTACAACATGTTATCTAAAATGTCCAATTTTTAAAGAAATATATGAGACATGTCAAGAAAAAGGAAAGACTGCTACATATGCAGGAATAAAAGTAATCCACAGAAAGTTCTCCCGTGCGACCCAGATGTAAATTAAGTAGATATGAAGCTAGTGGCCTGGAGAATTCCTACCAAAGGAGGCACTTGTAGGACCTATGTCTGATAACTGGAAAGATTAACATTGGACATCTAGAAAACACTCTCAGGAGCCCACTACATGGCAGGCTTTTGGCAGGCACAGAAATATGGATGGGAAAAATAAATCTTAGCTTTCCTACACATCTTACCCATGTAGCTGACTCAGACCAATAAAAAGAAGGTGAAAACACAATGTCACAGGAAACAACAGCAAAGAGTGATGCTGTCAATGTTTCTGTAGAGAAAGTACAAGAGGCTGAGGAAGCCAAGAGAAAGAGCCCAATCTAGGGAGCCCTGAAAAACTTCCAAGAAGACACACCATCTGCTCTGTACTCAGTCAGGTCAGACTCTATGTGACCCTTTGGTTGTAGCCCACCAGGCTCCTCTGTCCATGGAATTCTCCAGGCAAGAATACTGGAGTGGGCTGCCATTTCCTTTTCCAGGGGATCTTGTTATCCTTTTCCAGGATTCTAACTTGTGTCTCTTGCATTTCCTGCACTGCAGGCAGATTCATTTACTGCTAAGCCATTTGGGAAGCCCTGAACATCTAAGCTGAATCTTATAGGACAAAGAGAAATTGGGCTGAACCTCATACAAATGAGAAACTTAGCATAGAGCCTGGAGATCATCTGACTAGAAGAGATATAATTTTTTTGGATGCAAATTCAACAATCAGAGAAAATTTCTACTTCATAAAAACTTCAAAGTTACAGCCTATAGCAACTAGTTTGTCCACAGACTAAAGAGAAAATAGAGAGAGGGAGAGGCAGTTGCACAACTGGATGGATACTAAACCACTTGAAAATCTGAACAGCAATGTACCCAAAATAATTAGCAAATAAGTTCATTTTGCTTTGAAAACAAAAGAAATATATATATATATATATTTTAACGGGACCACTTTCCAGAAACTTGGGCTCTAGGCTCAGCTCTGGGACTTCCCCAGTGGCTCAGTGGTAAAGAATCTGCCAGCAATGCAGGAGCCACAGGAGATGTGGGTTTGATCCTTGGGCCAAGGAGATCCCCTAGAGGAGGAAATGACAACCCACTCCAGTATTCTTGCCTGGAGAATCCCATGGACAGAGGAGCATGATGGGCTATGGTCCATGGGGTCTCAAGAGTAAGACTCGACTGAGCACGCACCCACCATCAGGTTCAGTTTTTCCCCTTACCTTGATTAATGATTTGGGGAAAGTTCCTTGACCGATTTTCTCCCTTGTAAAATGGAGGATAAAGATTCCTATCCTTTGGCCCTCACAAAAGGGCCATTCTGAGGATAACCAGAGGTGATGGTTTGGTAAACCTTGATGTGATTTAGAATCATTAGCTGTGAGCTGATAATTGTGGTATTATTTTCATTAGCCATGACAAATTAAGGTGGCATGGCAAGCTTTTCCTATTAGGAAAGGATAAAACTCCTCCTTCCTAGATACTGCATTCCCCATCACCAGCGAGGGCCAGTGCTTAGCTCAGCTCAACTACATGAGATCTGTCATCTCCCAGGTTTCTTTGTCTACCCCACCGCAGAGGTGCCTCCTAAAGTGGAGGATGGTAAATTCTGCTGTGCCTTCCCAAGGCTTGCCTGGTTTTTGTGGCTTTGCCTCTAGCTTTTGCCACCTCGAGTAAGGAATATGTGGGTGGGGCAGACAATTCTCCCTTCTTTGTTATCCTGCTTGATACGGGTTTGGAGCAGAGATTTTGCAATGTGTGTGGGGTTCTGATGAAAGGTATACAATGTTCACTTTGCTTTATAGACATTTACTGAGTGTTTTACTGTGTGTCAGGCACTGATCTGGGGCTTCCCACATGGCACTAGTGGTAAAGAATCTGCCTACAAAAGCAAGAGATGCAAGACTCGTGGGTTTGATACCTGGGTTGGGAAGATTCCCTAGAGTAGGAAGTGGCAACCACTCCAGTATTTTTCCCTGGAAAATTCCATATACAGTGAAGCCTGGTGGACTATAGTCCATGTGGTCACAAAGAGTTGGACACAACTGAGCACACATACACACACAGGCACTGATCTAAGCTATGGGGATACAAAGAGATGGTGTTCATGTCCTGGAGGAAGCTTATTTTCTATTGAAGGTATAGAGAATCTTGAATATTGAAAATCCTAAGGAACTAAATTTAAAAAGTTTTACAGATTGAATGAATGAGTTTAAGAATCCAGCAGGACATAAGATAAGTAAAGAAAATTTAGTTGCATTTTTATATGCCAGCAATGAATAATCTAAAAATAAAATGAAGAAAATAATATATAATAAAATAAATAAATAAATATATAATAAGATATTTATAATAGAATCAAAAATAGAAAAAAAAACTAGGAATAGATTTAGCAGAAAAATTTCAAGATTCATACACTAGAAAATATTATTGCAGTAAAGATCTAAATAAATGAAAAAAAAATCCCATTGTTAAGGATCAGACAATTAATATTGATTAGATGGCAATAACACTCCAATTGACATATATATCAGAATAATCCTTATCAAAATCAAAGGTTTTTCTTTGCAAAAATTGACATGCCATGGGAATTGTGAAACTTACAGGGTAATTCAAAGGACTAATGAGAACCAAAACAATTTTTAAACAATATTAATAAAGTTAAAGGCTGCTTACTTCCTATTTTCATGACCTAATAGAGCACTATAATAATTGAGGCAGTTTGAATGGGAAATAGCAAAATCAGTATCAGACTTTATTTTTGGGGGTTTCAAAATCACTGCAGATGGTGACTGCAGCCATGAAATTAAAAGACGCTTACTCCTTGGAAGAAAAGTTATGACCAACCTAGATAGCATATTGAAAAGCAGAGACATTACTTTGCCAACAAAGGTCCATCTAGTCAAGGCTACGGTTTTTCCAGTGGTTATGTATGGATGCGAGAGCTTGACTGTGAAGAAAGATGAGCACCAAAGAATTGATGCTTTCGAACTGTGGTGTTGGAGAAGACTCTTGAGAGTCCCTTGGACTGCAAGGAGATCCAACCCATCCATTCTGAAGGAGATCAGCCCTGGGATTTCTTTGGAGGGAATGATGCTAAAGCTGAAACTCCAGTACTTTGGCCACCTCATGCAAAGAGTTGNATGCTTTTGAACTGTGGTGTTGGAGAAGACTCTTGAGAGTCCCTTGGACTGCAAGGAGATCCAACCCATCCATTCTGAAGGAGATCAGCCCTGGGATTTCTTTGGAGGGAATGATGCTGAAGCTGAAACTCCAGTACCTTGGCCACCTCATGCGAAGAGTTGACTCATTGGAAAAGACTCTGATGCTGGGACGGATTGGGGGCAGGAGGAGAAGGGGATGATAGAGGATGAGATGGCTGAATGGCATCACAGACTCGATGGACGTGAGTCTGAGTGAACTCCAGGAGTTGGTGATGGACAGGGAGGCCTGGCATGCTGCAATTCATGGGGTCTCAAAGAGTTGGACACGACTGAGTGACTGAACTGAACTGAACTGAAATGATGTTGAAATAAACACAGATCAATGGAATATAATTGAGATTCCAAAAACGAGGCCTTTACATTCATAATTACATCATTTTAGACTAGGGTAATTCAAGTCTATGCCCCAGCCACTAATGCAGAGGAAGATGAAGTTGAATGGTTTTATGAAGACCAACAAGACCTTCTAGAACTAAAACCCACAAAGATGTCCTTTGCATCATAGGGGACTGGAATGCAAAAGTAGGAAGTGAAGGAACACCTGAAGTAATAGGCAAATTTGGCCTTGGAGTACAGGATGAAGCAGGCTAATGAAAAGCAGGCAGAATGAAAAGGCTAATAGAGTTCTGCCAAGAGAAAGCACTGGTCATAACAAACAGCCTCTTCCAACAACACAAAAGAAGACTCTACATATGGACATCACCAGATGGTCAACACTAAAATCAGATTGATTATATTTTTTGCAGCCAAAGGTGGAGAAACTCTATACAGTAAAAAAAAAAAAAAAAAAAAACAAGACCAGGAGATTACTGTGACTCAGATCATGAACTCCTTATTGCCAAATTCAGACTTAAATTTAAGTAAGTAGGAAAAACCACTAGACCATTAGGTCATTCAAGTATGACCTCAATCAAATCCCTTACGATTATACAGTGGAAGTGAGAAATAAATTTAAGGGACTAGATCTGATAGAGTGCCTGATGAACTATGAATGGAGGTTTGTAACATTGTACAGAAGGCTGTGATCAAGACCACCACCAAGAAAAAAATAAATGCAGAAAAGCAAAATGGCTGTCTGAGGAGGTATAGCTGTAAAAAGAAGAGAAGTTAAAAACAAAGGACAAAAGGAAAGTTATATCCATTTGAATGCAGAGTTCCAAAGAATAGCAAGGAGAAATAAGAAAGCATTCCTCAGCGATCAATGCGAAGAAATAGAGGAAAACAATAGAATGAGAAAGACTAGAGATCTCTTCAAGAAAATTAGAGATACCAAGGGAACATTTCATGTAAAGATGGGCTCAATAAAGGACAGAAATGGTATGGACCTAACAGAAGCACAAGATATTAAGAAGAGGTGGCAGTAATACACAGAAGAACTATATAAAAAAGATCTTCATGACCCAGATAGTCACAATGGTGTGATCACTCACTTAGAGTCAGACATCATGGAATGTGAAGTCAAATGGGCCATAGGAAGCATCACTATGAACAAAGCTAGTGGAGGTGATGGAA
>SJYX01021646.1:0-30408 GCA_006410675.1 Oreotragus oreotragus
GCCAGTCCAGGTTCGATGCATGATACAGGGTGCTCGGGGCTGGTGCACTGGGATGACCCAGAAGGATGGTATGAGGAGGGAGGTGGGAGGAGGGTTCAGGATTGGGAACACGTGTATACCCATGGCAGATTCATGTTGATGCATGGCAAAACCAATACAGTATTGTAAAGTAATTAGCCTACAATTAAAATAAATTTATATTAAAAAAAGATGTAGAGTTAGGCTGTCTATTCGATCCTTTTCTTGTTTGTTGAGGTATGATTGTATTGCTATAAACCTCCCTCTTAGAACTGCTTTTGCCAAATCCTATAGGTTTTGGGTCATCGTGTTTTCATTGTCATTTGTTTCTAGGAATCTTTGATTTCCTTTCTTATTTCTTCAGTAACCTCTTTGTTATTAATGTATTTTTAAATCTCCATGAGTTGGTGTTTTTTGCTTTTTTCCCCCTGTAGTTGATATCTAGTCTCATAGCATTGTGGTCAGAGAAGATATTTGATATGATCTCTATTTTCTTAGATTTACTGAGGCTTGGTTTGTGGCCCAAGATGTGGTTTATCCTGAAGAATGTTCCATATGCACTTGAGAAAAAAGTGTAGCTTTCTGCATTTGGATGGAAAGTCCTGAAGAGATATCGATTAGGTCCATTTGGTTTAATGTTTCATTTAGGGTTTCTGTTTCCTTATTGATTTTCTGTTTTGATGATCTGTCCATTGGTGAAAGTGGGGGTGTTAAATTCCCCTACTATTATTGTGTTGCTATTGATTTATTCTCTTACACCTGTTAGTGTTTGCCTTATGTATTGAGGTGCTCCTGTGTTGGGTGCATAGCCATTTGTGATGTCTTCTTCTTGGGTTGAACCCTTGATCATTATGTAGTTTCCTTCTTTGTCTCTTATAATATTCTTTATTTTAAAGTCTTTTTCTTCTTTGTTTGAAATAAGAATTGCCACTCCAGTTTTCTTTTGGTTTTCATATGCCTGGAATATCTTTTTTCCATCCTTTAACTTTCAATCTGTATATGTCTCTAGGTCTGAAGTGGGTCTCCTGAAGTAGGCAGCATATATATGGGTCTTATTTTTCTCTCCATTCAGTCAGTCTGTATCTTTTGGTTGGTGCATTTAATCCATTTACATTTAAGGTAATTATTGATACATNCTTTTTTCCATCCTTTAACTTTCAATCTGTATATGTCTCTAGGTCTGAAGTGGGTCTCCTGAAGTAGGCAGCATATATATGGGTCTTATTTTTCTCTCCATTCAGTCAGTCTGTATCTTTTGGTTGGTGCATTTAATCCATTTACATTTAAGGTAATTATTGATACATATGTTCCTATTGGCATTTTCTTGATTGATTTGGGTTTGTTTTTGTAGGTCTTTCCTTTCTCTTGTGTTTACTGGATATGTAAGTCCCGTTAGTATTTGTTGTAGTGCTGGTTTGGTGATGCTGAATTCTCTTAACTTCTGTTTGTCTGTAAAGCTTTTGATTTCTCCATTAATTTTGAATGACATCTTTGCAGGGTATAGTAATCTTGGTTGTAGATTTTTCTCTTTCAGTATTTTAAATATATCCTGCCATTCCCTTCTGGCCTGTAGAGTTTCTGCTGAAAGATCCACTGTTAATCATATGGGTTTTCCCTTGTATGTTACTTTTTGCTTTTCCCTTGCTGCTTTTAATATTCTTTGTGCTTAATCTCTGATAGCTTGATTAATATGTGTCTTGATGTGTTTCTCCTTGGGTTTAATCTGTAAAGGACTCTCTGTGCTTCTTGGACTTGATTGACTATTTCCTTTCCCATGTTGGGAAAGTTTTCAACTATAATTTCTTCAAAAATTTTCTTTCTTTCTTTTTTTTTTCTTTCTTTTCTTGCTTTTCTTTCTTCTTCCTCTGGGACCCCTATAACTGGAATGTTGGTATGTTTAATATTGTCCCAAAGGTCTCTGAGGGTATCCTCAATTCTTTTCATTCCTTTCCCTTTATTCTGCTCTTCAGCAGTTATTTCCACCATTCTATCCAGCTCACTTATCCATTCTTCTGCCTCAGGTATTCTGATATTTGTTCCTTCTAGAGTATTTAATTTCAGTAATTGTGTTATTCATGTTTGTTTGCTTATTCTTTACTTCTTCTGTGTCCTTGGTGATTGTATGCAGGCAGATTCTTTACTGTTTGAGCCACCAAGGAAGCCCATAATTAGCACAAAGCCTGGAAAATAATAGCTATTCAATATTTACTCAATGAATGAACCATCAGGGGGCTCAAATTTGGTGATTCCTGTGAGTATTTGCATTCAGTGGTCTCAACTTGAGTGTTCTCATTCTAATAAACTCTAAACTCATAATAGGCTTATCAGTTTTCTAAGGTTGCTATAACACACTGTCATAAACTGGGTGGCTTAAAAAAGCAAAAGTTTATTCTCTCACGGGTCTGGAGGCCAGAAGTCCGAAGTCAAGTTGTTGGCAGGGCTGTGTTCGTTCTGGTCTCTAGGAGACAACCTTTTCTCACTCCTCCAGCCTTTAGCGACCCAGGCACTGCTTGACTGTGACTGCAGAGCTGCAGGCTCTGCCTCCCTCTTCACGTGGCCTTGTCCTTTGTGTCTTCACTCCCATCTCTTCCAAGGAAACCTGCCGCCTGGATCATCTCAGGTGATTTCATCTGAGACTCCTTAACTTGAATAATCTGCAAAGTTGCTTTTTCCGGATGAACTCAAATTCACAGATTCTGGGACATGGGCATATCTTTCAAAGAGTCACCATTCAACCTTCCCTGGGCTTCCCTGGTGGTTCAGATGGTAAAGAATCTGCCTGCAATGTGGGATACCTGGGTTTGATCCCTGGGTTGGGAAGATCCCCTGGAGGAGGGCATGACANTAATTTATATAAGAAATTATTTTAACAAGTTGTTTGCCTACTACAAGTTTTGCTTACCTGTTTTATCTGAGTAGATTTTATTCATTCTGGGACCAAATATAATCAGAAACAACCAAGATTCTCTTGTTAGTTCCAGTTCCTGGTGTCACCATTTCTCAGCCCCTATTCACGGCTTCTCTGTGTTAAGGACTGAAATTCTTGCTTTATGGGTGTTGAGAGAGTGGGAACTTGATAAACTAAACAATAATGCACTTTCCTTTTGCTTTGAAATTGCATCTTTTCTCTTTCTCTGAGTTATATTGACCTAAAGAATTAATTTCCTCTGTATTTTTTTAAAGAAAATATTAAAACTCAATGGGCCTCAAAAAAAAAAAAAATGCAAACTCACATCCTCACTTCATCTGTCTGTTGAGTGCAGCTGACTATCAAAGGGTAATTTATTTCTATTTGGAAGAATAAAAGTTTCAGTCACATCCATTTCATTGATTTGTTATTTTATTGGAAGTACTCTTGGTTCTGAAATATGATGCAGGCTTACCTGACATTGTCTTGCAAGTATCAAAATTAAAAACTTGGCACTCAGGGGAATAAAACTATAGCCATGAGAACAACCACAACAGGAAGAAAATCCCTGTTGCTCACCTGATGTTCTGATTTGCCCTCCAAATTCCCTACTGTCCAACAGCTCAAATCTCTGTAGCTCTATTTCTGCACTGTCAGAAGATAATTTAAAATATCTTCTGCCAGCATGGACATTGTGCTCTCACTCTTATAAGCCTACAATTTACATTTTTTAAGATTAAAATACGTGACCAGTTGCAGCAGGGGAAGTAATGTGAACTTCACAGAATTCTGCAAACTGCTTCTTTGAGACCAGAAGAGGGGCCAGCAGGTTTAATCACTATTCATTTGATCTTAAGATTTTGCTATGTCAGGGAGAAATACTGTGTTTAGGGAAAAGAGACTCAATCTGCTGCTGGCCAACAAATTGACTGCATAAAGCGTGATTTGCTATCTGAATAAAGAAATATTTTGGAATCACAGTTGGACTTGGATATTTGGCATATTTACTGAGAAGCAAATTCAATATATTAAAAGATTTACTACATCTTTCTACTTATAAAATACCTCCCCAAACTATAATGATGCAATATACTTGAGGGGGGAAGGGGATTGCTGAGAATGCATACCTCAACACAGTCCTGGTTTTAACTGTTTTCTTTTCTTTTCTTTTTTTTTAAGTTTTTTTTGCCAAATCATGTACCATTTATATAAAAAGCTGGGGAAAATCATAGTGTTTCAAAGCTTAAAGGATCTTATGAGCATTTTCAGCTTATATTCTAGACAAAACGAATACTGTTGGTTAGGAAGGAGCAGTTGGTTAGTAGAAGGGCTGAAACTGCATCTGATTTTTCTCACTGGAGATCATTTATTAGCAACTGGAGGCAGCAGGTAACAGTTGGTGACTGAATAGCTTTCCATGTGCTATTTCATGGGTTTCATTCAATATGTTATCATTTACACAGTGTGAAGTTTAGTAGCTAGCTTGGCAAGGGTGAAATATTTCCATTTTAAAAAACCAAGCAGTCTAGTAGATTATATTCTAGACAAAACGAATACTGTTGGTTAGGAAGGAGCAGTTGGTTAGTAGAAGGGCTGAAACTGCATCTGATTTTTCTCACTGGAGATCATTTATTAGCAACTGGAGGCAGCAGGTAACAGTTGGTGACTGAATAGCTTTCCATGTGCTATTTCATGGGTTTCATTCAATATGTTATCATTTACACAGTGTGAAGTTTAGTAGCTAGCTTGGCAAGGGTGAAATATTTCCATTTTAAAAAACCAAGCAGTCTAGTAGAAGCTACTTATCATGGAGAGATTTTTGTTTTTTTTTTTTTTTTTTTTTTTTTTTGGTTGGTTGCTCTGACTCTGCCTCCTCATCTTTCAATTGTGATAATGGTTGCATTTACCTCAAAGGGTTGTTTATAAAGCAATGTTTTATGAAGATGTGTAAAGCATATGTACCTAGACACATGATAAGTAGTGCACGTGTGCTTGTTATCGTTAGAGTCTTTCTGTTCTAGAAAAAAATTAAAACTTAACTAGTTGAAAATGATTTTATTATTGAAACAGAAAATGATTTCTGAGAGTTTGATATTGAAACTCCAACTAAAAATCTTAATTTATCTAATTAAAACAAACAATTGTAATATATAGTGGAACTATATATAACTTTGTATTTTCCAAGTCTCCTGTAAATGCATTATTATTGTTTCATAAGTGAAAAAATAAGAAATATAAAAAGAAAAAGAAATAAGATTGGGGCTTCCCTAGTGGCTCAGTGGTAAGAATCCATCTGCCAGTTCAGGAGACATGGGTCTGATCCCTGATATGGGAAGATCCCACATGCTAAGAAACAATTAAGGCGGTGTTCCACAACTATTGAACCTGTGCCCAAGAGCACAGGCGCCGTAACAACTGAGCGCATGTGCTGCAACTGCTGAAGCCTGTGTGACCCTAGAACCTGTGCTCTGCAACAAGAAGCCATGACAATTTGAAGCCTGTGGACTGCAACTAGAGACTAGCCTTAGCTCACCACTACTCAGTACCAAAGACCCAGTGCAGTCAAAAAAAAAAAAAGCCCCAAAATTCAAATGAATTTTCCCTCTGAAGAAGACAGTCAGTGCTGTTTCCATCTAGAAGCAACGTGTCTTAAAGTGCAATTAACTATTTAGACGATGGTTTCTGTAACACAAACAAGCTCCAGCTGGGATTCACTTGAAAGACTGAGGCAAAATAATGAAATTCAGAAGTTACTGGTATGACTTGCCCTCCTGTTTGTCACTGAACCTATACTTTCTGGGCCTAACATCTTACAAAACATTAGTTTTAATTGTCTTCTTTTGGGGAGGCGGGAGTAGGGCAAGAAAAACATGAGGAAGAAAATTCTCATTAAATTTGCTGAATTATATATTACAGATATTTTTTCATGGAATGTTGGCATTCTGAAAGTAATACTTAAATAATTTCCCAGCATGGCATAATCTATGCCTGCACATATTTTGCATAAGTTATTACCTTCCACCAAGGAATGAAAATGAGAATTGTTTAAAATGGGATATGCTTGATAGTGAATCAAATTTCCCTAGTATGTAAATTATTTCCTGGGAGTGAATAAGGCACATTGGGAGCAATTTAATAAATGATACCCTGGAGGGCTGAATGGATTAATGAACCTGATTATCCTTCTCCCGCAGAAGGAGAAAACTGTCACTCTGCAGTTAGCTGAAAATGAGCTCTCCATAGTGTCACTTCAAGGTATTTTG
Organism: Oreotragus oreotragus; assembly: GCA_006410675.1. Taxonomy (NCBI): domain Eukaryota; kingdom Metazoa; phylum Chordata; class Mammalia; order Artiodactyla; family Bovidae; genus Oreotragus; species Oreotragus oreotragus. The sequence continues at coordinate 6,190 of SJYX01021646.1, forward strand.
TGGGGTGAGAAGAGATAAATATAGGTGCCCCATTTAATACTTCTTGGGGTAGAGCTACTTTATTTGATTACTTTTTTTCTTTCTTAGTATGATGTCATTAGCAAAGGAGCACACATAGTCTCACTGGGGCAGAGAGTGAACTGGTCTGTTAAAAAAGTACACTTATGCTGGTGCTGTGAAGCCTAGCCTAAGGTGAACACTACAGTCTTTTCTACTAAGTCCTGATTTTAAGGCTGCACCTCATTTCCTCCACAGCGCTGCACAGGTATTTTCCCATAGAGTACTCTGTGGTATGGGCTTAGTGCTCTTTAGGCGGCCATGGACCAGAGATGTATGTACAGCTTGGCAAGAAAACAAAGTCTCTTATCTTTTCATTAAAAATAGCTTATTATATTGACACTTATATGTCACGAATTACTACAAACGTAGACGCTTAAAACAGCAAAACATCATTTTATTGTCTTGGTCATTTCAGGCTGCTATAACAAAAACACTATCGGCTCGGTGACTTAAACAATAGACATTTACATCTTACAGTTCTGGAGGCTGGGAAATCCAAGACCAAGGTGCTGGCCAGTTCAGTTCTTGGTGAGGACCTTTCTTTACGGATGGAGGATGCCTTCTTGGTGAATTCTCACACGGTTTCTGCATCCTTTTGTGTGTAGGTACTGTCACCTCAACTGTGTCTGACTCTGCGACACCATGGACCATATCCCTCCAGGATCCCCTGTCCATGAGATTCTCCAGACAAGAATACTGGAGTGAGTTTCCATGCCCTCCTACAGGAGATCTTCCCAGCCCAGGAATCAGGAGGGATGACATCTTGGTGAATTCTTACATGGTGGAGAGAGAGAGAACTTGGTTTTCCTCATCCTGCTACGAGGACATGAATCCCATCATGGGTGCTCCATGCTCACAACTTCATCTAAACCTAATCATCTCCTAAAAACGCCACCTCCTAACTGCATCCTATTTGTGATATCAAAGTTTGGGGCCTATGTAAAGAACCTTCTAGGCTGTCCTTCAAATTCTTTCTTTTCCCATATAGTTTCAACATTAAAAAAAAAAAATATATATATATATACCTATCCAAAAAGAGAAAAAAAACCTGTGACTTATAAGCTGCTATTGCTGTTGCTGCTAAGTCACTTCAGTTGTGTCCGACTCTGTGTGACCCCATAGATGGCAACCAATCAGGCTCCTCCGTCCCTGGGATTCTCCAGGCAAGAACACTGGAGTGGGTTGCCATTTCCTTCTCCAATGCATGAAAGTTAAAAGTGAAAGGGAAGTCGCTCAGTCGTGTCTGACTCTTCGCGACCCTATGGACTGCAGTCCACCAGGCTCCTCCATCCATGGGGTTTTCCAGGCAAGAGTACTGGACTGGGGTGCCATCACCTTCTCTGGACTTATAAGCTACCCAATCTAAAAACTAAGAGAATGGGAGAGGTAGATCTATACTTAAACAATCAAATGCAGACTATGTTCATTATGGTAACAAGGAACATAAAAATTATTTTGCAGTAAGAACAAAAACAGATTAATTTCAAGAAAGTTGTAGAAGAAAGAGGAAAAGTTGGAAATCAGTTGATGGAGGACAAACTGGATGGGAGCCAGGCTTTCAAAGTTGTGTGAGATTTTAAAGAGATATTCAGAGTGAAGATTTATAACATTTTAGAATATTCATCCAATTAATCACCGACTATTTAAGCAATACTTTTGTGCACTGAAATGTATATGGCACTATGTTATTGAGTGCTGAGTATATACCAGGAACATGTGGTTGAACAGGCCACATATATTAACTCACTAGATATTTTAAACAACTCTAAATAGGGAAGCACCATGATCAGAGAAGCAATTATGGGCTAAAATAAGAGAAAGGAAAATTTTAAAATCTTCCTCAATGATATGACCCCTGAGTTAAATTTTGAAGGAGGTGTAGGAATTGTCCAGCAATCAAAGAGGAGTAGAACAATTATGTACTGATATATAAGTCACCCAAGCAATGGAGAGCAGGGTACTTTTGATAACAGTAAGTTGTTCAATTTTATTAGAACTTGACTGTGTGGTAAAGGGAAATAGTACAAAGTTATGTAATAAATATCTAGGCATGAAGATCCTGCTTCTCAACTGCAGTTTTCTGAGGAATCAGATCCCTTGTCAAGAACCTTGAGGCACCTTAACACAGAAGAGTAGATTAGAAAGAACATGCTATCTGTGAGTTTTGTGTCAAACTTACAGACCTGAATCTACCTTACAGAGTCCCTGTAGGCTTCACTAGTTTACCATCAAGAACATACATGGAATGGGATCTTGAAGCCAAAGTATTCAAAAATAAGTAAATAAGGGACCTAGCAAGCTGACTGTGATCTCACCTTGACAGCACTGGCTGGTGATGTCAGTTTGGATAGATGATCAGGACTAAGTCTGAGATGCTGTCTCTCCCCCAGGTCATTAGGCAAAATCAGTTCAGTTCAGTTGCTCAGTTGTGTCCAACTCTTTGTGACCCCATGGACTGCAGCACACCAGGCTTCCCTGTCCATCACCAATACCTGAAGTTTGTTCAAACTCATGTCCATTGAGTCAGTGATACTGTCCAACCATCTCAGCTTCTGCTGTCCCCTTTTCCTCCTGTTTTCAATCTTTCCTAGCATCAGGGTCTTTTCCAATGAGTCAGTTCTTCACATCAGGTGGCCAAATTATTGGAGTTTCAGCTTCAGCATCAATCCTTCCAATGAATATTCAGCACTGACTTCCGTTAGGGTTGAGGCAAAATAAACCTCTGGAATTTAGATTCAGCCCTGCTGAAAAGTCAGGTTGAGGAAATTCAAGTTGGATTTATCAGAAAATATTTCTTTTCACAAGAGAAACTAAAAATAACAAAATAAAATAGATGAAAACAAACACTGATGGGACAGAATTTCAATGAACTGACCAAATTCCCATGTAAGTTGAAAGCTCTAAATAAAACCAGCTGACTGCATTAAAAAAAAAAAAATCAGCGATGAAGTTCTTACAGACTTCTGAATTTTATAACAGAATATTTTGGGATAGGCAAGAGAGTTCACTGATAAAATATACTGCATTTTATTCTGAATCCAAAATAATGGAATAATGGTTTGAATGGTTTTAAGAGAAACTGCAGCATGATCAGATTTATATTTTAAAAGATGAGTCTGGCTATAGTACAAATGATGGGCTGGAGGAGATTGGAGACAAAAACTCTTACCAATTTGGTTAAGTTTGATGCTTTGATTCAGATGATTTAGAACAAGGATTAAAATAGTGTCAGTTTATTTTATCTTGTTATACATGAACAATTTGTCGTGGGGACTGAAAGAGAAGGAATGATTAAGAAGGAAGGTTTTCAGTTGTCTGTCATATCAGTTATATTGAAAATAATGCAATTTATAAACATAGAGAATGAAGGCAGGAATCAAAACTTGAGATCTGAATGCTGGATCTGAAATATTAGTGAGCATGAGAGTCCGGAAAATGTGCATGTCTGAAGATCCAAAGAGAGATCTAGACTGGAGTGATTGAGTCCAGATTATGAGCACAGAACTAATAGTTGAAGACCTGAGATGAGATGACTCACAAGTATAGAAAGGTAAAAAAGAAATTCAAAATAGAACACTAGAATGTAGGGAAACACATGGCTCAGAGAAGAGAATGAAACAAGCCACAGTGGAAACACTGCATTCCAGGTTGACATGGAAGAACAAAGTTTCACAAAGAAAAGAAAAGATCAACGTTGTAAATGTCAAAAGGAGTTCAAGTATGATAAGGACTAAAATGTGTCTATTAGATTAAGCAAAGAATAAGACAGTGTTGACCTTTGTGAAAAATTCAATAAAAATGGTAAGGCCAGAAGTGAAATTACAGGGAGCTGTGATATGGGTGGGAGGTTAGCCATTCATCCTTCAGGTATTTCCATCATGAAGAAAAGGAGGATTGGAGGACAGGTAGAAAGGTCAAAGTCACCACAGTATATTCATATAAGGGATAGTATCATCCACAAGGAAAAATTAGTTTTTTAGCAAAGTAGTGGGAATGAAAAAACTCTTACTCTTCTTGTGTATAAAGCACTGAGATACACGTAACACTCAAGGAGAGGTAGAGTATATTTGTGGTATTAAAACTTCATGGGTTAAAACTAAGAAAAAGTGTGTAAAAAGTTTCCATTAGGGGATAATAATAACAGCAACAAGAATAATAATTAAGAAACACCTGTGTGGCTCAGGGGTTAAAGTGTCTGCCTGGAATACGGGAGGCCTGGGTTCGATTCCTGGGTCAGGAAGATCCCCTGGAGAAGGAAATGGTACCCCACTCCAGTACTCTTGCCTGGAGAATCCCATGGAGGTAGGAGCCTGGTAGGCTACAGTCCATGGGGTCGCAAAGAGTGGGACACGACTGAGTGACTCCACTTTGTGTAAAGCAGTGATGTTTGCAGAAAAGGAAGTGTTGAAAGATGGAGGAAAATAAAAGTATTCATAGTCAGTAAAAAATGTATTAAAAAGTTGGGATACAAAAGTACCAGATAATGAGAAAAAGATTAACCTTAGGAAGTATATATGAGACCTCTTTCTCTGAAAGAAAGAAAGGGTAAGGATGAGTGTAGAAACCCATATCTTGTAAACAAGAGAGTCCTGTTTAGTGTCTTTTTTCTTCTTGCTCCTAAGAAATAAAATCATTCACTCAGACTGAGGGATCAAGAAGTCAGATAGGAAGGAGAGATCAGAAGTTTAGAACATGTTAAACCATGATGGAGTAAACAGTGGTAGGTGGAGTTCTGAGATGGCCTCCAAGACTCCTACTCCTTGTAGTACAAGCACTGTTTTAGTTCTCTTCCCTTGGGTATGGATTTCCCAGATGGTGCTAGTGGTAAAGAGCCAAACCTGTCAATGCAGGAGATATAAGAGAGAACACAAGTTCAACCCCTGGATTGGGAAAATTCCCTGTAGGAGGGCATGGCAACCTATTCCAGTGTTCTTGCCTAAGGAATCCCTTGGACAGAGGAGCTTGGCAGCCTATAGTCCATGGGGTCACAAAGGGCTCTATAATCTTAAAATCTTCCCTGGTCTTTCCCACTCACAGTACAAACTGGCCTTATTCTGCTGGAATTATAGTTTGACTTGAACATATACAGTAAACACTAGCTAGCCCCTCAACCCCTTTATATCCTCCTCTAACTAAAGAAACAGATCCAGGATTCACCAGTGTAGAAAGTCTCTGGTGTTTCTTTGGTTAACATATTGAAGACTTCCTCTGTGTTGGGAGAGCAGTGGGCTGTCCAGAGGTCCTTATAATGACAGTTCAGTTTGCTCAGATGTTGTACAGAATGATGTGTTTGTCACCATAGCCCTGGCAGGCTACAGCCCATAGGGACACAACTGAGCAACTAACATTTTCACTTTCTTTTCTGGGTGTTGGAAGGGCTAGAAAATAGATTAATTTTGCTCTCAAGATTAGATTAATTTATATGACAAAGGAAAGTATTTAAATATGGAATTAAGGCCCCAAATGCTTTTAAAGAATCCAAAGAAACATTATGCTGGGTGGACCTGATCCAATAAATCCTTTCAACCTTAATTGGGACTTTCCTGAATGAAGAATTTCAAATTTCTGTTAAGTTTCTCCTTTTGGCCTTGAAAAACTGAACAGCTATTCTGTGAACCACTGTGGAATGTTTTGACATGTCAGGGACCTGTGAGTGGCCTGTAGGAGCTGAGTAGTCCTTGGTAAACATTTAGCAAGAAGATGTGCAACTTAATTATACAATCACCAGGAAAAGAATTCTGCTAGAAACCTGAATGTGCCTAGAAGAAGATCCTGCCTTAGTTAAGCATCCAAAAGAGAATTTAGTCAGTGAGACTAGAATCAGTCTGTACAGCTACAGAATAATTTTCTAGAATCACTTAGTCACCTAGAGGTGTGAGTGTGTGCTAAGTCACTTACCTTGTGTCTGAGTCTTTGTGATACTATGGACTATAGCCTGCCAGGCTCCTCTGTCCATGGCATTCTCCAGGGAAGAATCCTGGAGTGGGTTGCCATGTCCTCCTCCAGGGGATCTTCCTGACCCAGGGTTGAACCCAAGTCTCTTGCATCTCCTGCACTGGCAGGTGGGTTCTTTACCACTAGCATCAGCTGGGAAGCCCACCTAGAGATGAAGAAGGAGGAATGACTTGGAATTTTTCTAGGAAAGCATGGTAGAAGAGAAAGAGAGGGAAATACAAGAAGACAAAAAAGGGTGATGCTGGCAAGGGAGTAGTTTAAGTAATGAAACCTGAGAGGGACTCTGCTACTTGTCAGGAGTGTGATGATAAGAAACTTTCCTCTGCCTTAGCTTCCTCATCTACAAAATGGGATAATAATAGTAAATGCCCCAAGGAGTTGTTATGAATACTTAAGACATTTGTTAGGTAGTTAGAATAGGAAAAAATCGTCGAGAATGGTGGTGGCTAAAAGACGAAGAAAGGAAAAAGCCCGTGAAAATAGAACAAAGGAAGGGCCAGGACATGAGTGAGACTCTCAGGTAAAACAAACAACCTTCCCAGCTAGCCCAGTTTACATAGGGTAGGCTCAGGGCAAGGATAAAAAAACATATAAAAGGAGGAAGCCAAGACAGATTGAGGTCTCTCTTCTCTTCTCTTTTGGGTTGGCCCACCCTTTACACCTTGAGGATGTATTTTCCTTTGCTTGCCAAATAAAACTGAGCTGTAACACTGGCCCATCCATATCTTTTGCTGTGGCGAGACAGAACTGAGGAAATTACAAACTCCCCTAACACATTTAAAGAAAATACAATAGTGCCTGCTGTGGTAAGCCCTTCAGAACTGTTCACTTCAGTTCAGTTCAGTAGCTCAGTCGTGTCCGACTCTTTGCGACCCCATGAATCGCAGCACAGCAGGCCTCCCTGTCCATCACCATATCCAGTCCTGTGGCCACTGCTGAGTTTTCCAAATTTGCTGGCATATTGTTAGATAGTGGTTAAAGGAATAGTCATGTAGTGATAGTATTATAAACTGAATGAATGGAAAAAGGAAGATGAGAGTGGACAGATGAGAAGAAAATAGAAATTAAAAGATGGCTGGCATGAAAGCAGAGGGTCAAAGAGAAAATGTGGGCAGTGTCAATAAAGAGGGAGCCTAAGAAAATCATAGACTGTGATACTGGATTTACAATTTGGAAAAGAAGAGTATGTAAACAAAAGAATGGAAGACAATTCCAATCCAGTTTTCCAAAGAAGTAGTTGCTAACCTAGCAAAGAAATTCAGGATGAACAGCATAAGGCCCTCTGTTTTTTTGGAAAACAGGTAAAATAGGCCCTATTTCTGAGCCTGTGCCTCAGAGGCTGTACAGCTTCCACTCTCGCTAATTTGACTGTTCTGTGACTGTCCTACAAAGAAGTACATACAATGAGAAATGTGAAGCATGAACCTTCTGCTGCCCTGGTCCACAATATAGCAAGGGCCTCACATGTGAGTGAAACCTTCTTGTGTCAGCTGAGCATCAGCCAACCCACCAGGTAATGACATCCCATGAATGAGCCCATCGGAGTCAGTCAAGTTGGCATGACTGTCCTACAAAGAAGTACATACAATGAGAAATGTGAAGCATGAACCTTCTGCTGCCCTGGTCCACAATATAGCAAGGGCCTCACATGTGAGTGAAACCTTCTTGTGTCAGCTGAGCATCAGCCAACCCACCAGGTAATGACATCCCATGAATGAGCCCATCGGAGTCAGTCAAGTTGGCTCAGACTACAGTAGATGAACTGTCTGCTGCTGCTGCTGCTAAGTCGCTTCAGTCATGTCCAACTCTGTGTGATCCCATAGATGGCAGCCCACCAGGCTTCCCCGTCCCTGGGATTCTCCAGGCAAGAACACTGGAGTGGGTTGCCATTTCCTTCTCCAATGCATGAAAGAGAAAAGTGAAAGTGAAGTCACTCAGTCATGTCCAACTCTTAGCGACCCCATGGACTGCAGCCCACCAGGCTCCTCCATACATGGGATTTTCCACCCAAGAGTACTGGAGTGGGGTGACATTGCCTTCTCCAAAATGAACTGTCTAGCCAATATAAAATGGTGGGCTAAATAGTCATGTTATTTTGTGCCCCTCTGTTTTGAAATGATTGGTGCAGACATAGTTATCCAATTAGAAAAAACAGTATTTTAATTATATACTCAGTATGAATCACCTAAATGATAAAGGTGCTAAATCAGGCAAACATAGAAACAAAATAAAGATGTAACACATTTTCTTAGGTTGTATTAATTGAAATAAAATGTCCAGAACAATATTGATAATCATTCTAGGCTGCATTCTCAGTCATGTTACAAATGAGAATTGAATATTAAAATTCAACATTTTATATACATACTAATGTACTGATACATATGCAAGTAAAGTGGCCAGGATTTTACTTGTAAATCTCCATCATTCATTTTTTCTACAATCTGGAGGTATGAAAATTTATTAATAGGAGAACAATCTCCAATGTCAGATTTAACATATCACAGAGAATTGAATGTACATGACTCTGAAACACTGAAAAAAGTTTTGTATATATATATATCTGTTTTGGGGGGAACAAATATAAGTGTAATTCAAACAGAAATACTCAAGCAATTAAACTTCAAGGGCTTCCCTGGTGGCTCAGTGGTAAAGAATTCATCTGCCAATGCAGGAGACACAGGTTCAATTCCTGTTCAGGGAAGATCCCACTTGCCGTGGAGTAACTAAGCCAATGCTCCACAGCTATCGAGCCTGGGCTCTAGAGCCTGCGAGCCAAAATTACTGAGCCCAATTGCCACAATTACTGGAGCCTGTGAGCCCTAAAGCCCATGCTCTCCATAACTAGGGAAAAAGCCCTATCAGCAAGGAAGACCTAGCATAGCCAAACAAATAAATACATAAATTCAAAAGGGAATGACCTGTAACTTGGTAGAGGGCCCCCCTCACAGGAAGCACAATAATCAGTGTTAAGGATAGAACTGTAACAGCCCTTCCAACGTGGAGATGTAATCATGTTACATGCACTTTCTACCCAACACAAGGGACGGAATGGTCTTTAAGCTTGATCACATTGTTAATCAAGAGGACACCATGTCCCAAACTGGAGATACATGGCTTGAATTTCTGGGGATGTAGAAGATTGAGGGGGAAAGAGAAAATAAAATGGGAAAGCATCCCAAACTCAAACTTCTTTATTTTATTTTCTTTCACTTGCCAGATAGCAATTGAGTTTACCTAGTCCAGTCTCAGTTTAGGTTCAATTGAGTCACAGAACTTGTATCATAATATTCAAATAGGGAGCAAATTTCAAATAATCAGAGAAGAGGACAGATGTGTTCATAACTAAATGCTTGGTTTGATGTCTCTGCTGTAAACATTACAAGGGCTCAATGAAACAAAACAATTTTATAGAGATAGTATCACCTAAGAAAATTTTAAAATAAACTGAACTTTGAGTTTAGCCTTAAAAGATAGAAAGAAGGTATGTTTAAATTTAGTTTCCTAAAGGCTGCTGCTAAGTCACTTCAGTCGTGTCCGACTCTGTGTAACCCCACAGACGGCATCCCACCAGGCTCCCCCATCCCTGGGACTCTCCAGGCAAGAATACTGAAGTGGGTTGCCATTTCCTTCTCCAATGCATGAAAGAGAAAAGTGAAAGTGAAGTCGCTCAGTCTGTCTGACTGTTAGCGACCCCATGGACTGCAGCCCACCAGACTACTCCGTCCATTGGATTTTCCAGGCAAGAGTACTGGGGTGGGGTGCCATTGCCTTCCCCAAAGAATGTAATAACAATGAGTAATATTTATGGCTACTTAATAAGTACACAAAACCCTGCCCATTGTATCCATTTATCTCACTTCTAACTTCAAACAGTCCTATTATATATGTATCCATATCTCTCCATTTTATAGATAAAGAGATTCAGAGAACAAAATGCTTAAGCAGTTTGCCTAAGATTGCACTGCTAGTGAAGAGCAGAGTCAGCAATCACCTTCATTCAACCAGACCCCAGACTCCAGGTCTTTAATCAGTAGAGTACTGCCTCAGGGCAAAAATCGTGTGCCAGACAATGCACTAGGCTTAGTGCAAGACACTGAGCTAAATATTTCTAACTGAACGTCTAAAGACTACCACAGAATTACAAGGACCAACATGGAATAACTAAATATAACTGAAGAGAGTTTGGTAAATTTCAAAATGTACAAACCAAATACTATGGGACAACTAGTAGGTGAGATCAGTCTGGCTGATGAGCTTAGGGACAACTTCATGGAGGAGGGACTTTTTATCTTTGGTTTTGAAGGAGGGGTGCATTTAAAAGCATTTTTTATCACTCTGACAATTTAGGAGAGACAGATGATGTTTTGTTGCTATGAGATAAAGCAAAATCCCAGGGGGAATTGAGGGAGGATTTTTTTTCTTCTGTTCACAAGGCAAAGTATACTCTGCTACCAAAAATGAAAAACCAAGTGCATGATCTCTTAGAGCCCTGTGGATTTCTTTTACTACAAGACTATTTTATTTCACACAAGCTGCAATACATTAAAGTCTATCTCACACACAGCTTTTTAAAAATTGTGCATGTTTTTTATATAATGCATCACTGCACTATATTGCTACATGTTAATAAAATATATAATATATATTTGCTGCATGTTATATATATAATTATATATATAATATATATATATCACTACATGCTAATAAAATTAACATTGTAGGGTACAGTTATGTACTTAAGAACTACATATAAGTTCTTATAGAAGAATCTCCAAAAAAAGTTAGATCAATACTATTTTAAAATCTGCAAACATATTTAAGTGAGATTTTAAAAACAGCCAAAACAAACACTTTTAAAGTCCATCACTAAGTTATCTTTTTTGTGTTTTTTTTTTTTTTTCCTTCTGTCTCAGTCCTAGACAAGGGTTTCCTTCCTTAGCATCACATAAAATAACAATGCCTAAATTCACTTTCAAATTAGAACCCCCTGCCCCAACTCAACCCTTCCAGATAAATTTTTAATGGAACAATGCATTGCTGGAATCAGCCTGTCATGTCTACCTAATAGTTCAGTCTCCCATGAAACTTTTAGGGCCTTTTGAGCCATCTGATTTATGTGCCACTGACCTCACTCACATCCCCAAGGTGGACCACCGCACCATCCACAAAACTGACATCTCTGACAGAATGCCTCATGCTCAGTGATGCCTTCTTCCTATAGATATCCCTTTGGACAAAGACCAGAAGGTAGATAGGATTGCAGAGGCAGAGGTGAAGATAAAATATGAGCCTAAAAGAATACAAAACTAATTCTTTAAAACTTGTAAGTGTCATGCTATGATAAATGAACTTAACTGATAAATTGGGGATTATTTAAACTTCAGTTCGGTTCAGTTCAGTTCAGTTGCTCAGTTGTGTCCGACTCTTCGCGACCCCATGAATCGCAGCACACCAGGCCTCCCTGTCCATCACCGGTGCCAGTATTATGATATGGTAATATATGTGATATGTCAATGGCAGATAAAAACAATCAAGATGGTGAGGAAATAAAGGAAAGGAAATCAATTTATGATCTTGTACTGATTCAAATATGGGCTGAACATAGTCAGAAATAGATAGTTGAAGTAATAAATAGGATGGATGAAAAGGAGCTGCAGAAATAGCATAAATAGAATGTGACGCCATCATTAAGAATTGGTTAAGAGCAGAAAATAACTAAGATTTTCAGCCTGATAGGCTAATGAATTTAATTCACTCAGGAAAATCTTACTAAGTATTCAAAATGTGCTCAGGAAGAGGTAATTGGATTCAGAGATAAAAGCCATAATCCTTACTATCAGATAGCTTGTTGTTTATGATGGCAGATCAGTAGTTGGAACAATAAAAGTTAATAATATGTATTGGAGCTTCAGCAATGTCTTGTATGTTTAAAATTAGGGACATGGTGTCAAAGTATGGTATTCAGAAAGAGCTTAAACAAATAGGTTACAACTGAGTGAATCATAAAGAATAAGTGTGTATATATTTTTTAGAAATACATAATAGAAGGGTATACTTGGAAGAAAGTCAATATTTTTCAAATAGTTATTGGGGGGAATGAGAAACACTCATATTTGTAAAGCTATTATTCATGCCTAGAGATTAAAATTTAGGGGAAGAAGGAGAAAAAAAAATATTGGGTGATCAGGGAGATTTTCAAGAAAGATTTATGTAGATAATGCCTTGAATCAATGGAAATGCTTATTTTCATCAAGGAAGTTCAAGAATCAGATTTGTATCTCAACATGATTTTGGACAGCATCATGAGGAGCTGATTCAGTGTTGATCAGACTTGAGACAGGAGACCACCTGGGAGAAGATGCTGTAAGAGAGGGGAGAAGCAGTGAGGAATTTTACTAATAGAGGGCACGGGAAAAGGCAATAGAGGCTAGTTCAAAATGGTTTGTTGAAAGGATGAAACCAGCAGTATATGATGATTAAAAATATATGCTGAGATTCTACTCCTTCAGAGAGCTCCCCTCAACCCAACTAAGGCTAACCGATGTCTCTTAGGTGGCAGAGACATCTGTCTGCCCTGCTCCTCCCCTCATGCTTTCCTTTATAACACGACTTCATTTGAAGTAGCAATGGAAATGCCAAAAGGATAGCATCCCTTTCAGCATGATGTAGCCAATTAGAATTAAAGGAACAAGACTTTTGGTGTCTTCGAATGTTATTGAAAGGTTTTAACTCTTATGGTATGCATCTTTTCTGTCTTTTCTCTGCTTTGTTTTCTGCTGTCTGGAACTTAGACTCAATGGCTAAAGTCCAGCATCCTTCATGAACTGAGGAGAGATCTTGAGTTGACAGCTATCTTGGTCAGCTCAGGCTGTTATAACAAAGTACCACAGGTTGGGTGGCTTATAAACAACAGAAACATATTTCTCATAGTTCAGGAAGCTGCAAGACTGAGATCAGGGTACCAGCCTGGCTGGGTTCTGATTAGAATTCTCTTCTGGTTTGTAGACTGCCAACTTCTTGCCAGATCCTCACATGGCTAAGAGCAGACACAGGAAGGGAAATCTCTCATGACTCATAAAAACACTAATTGTACTTGTGTGGGCTCCATTCATAAATTCATCTAATCCTGATTACTGCTCAAAGGCCCCATCTCCTAATATCACCATATTGGGGAGATACATTTTAAAACTGTTAACTTTTTTTCAGAGAGATAAATGATGTATCTTTTACATACTATGCTTAATATTTTTTCTACTTTCCATTATCTAAAAATATTTTTTACTTATCCATTGTCTACCTTCTTCTAAGCACTATGATAGAAGTTACCATTTATCTTGCTTATCATTATATCCCAAGCAACCAGCACAGTACAAAGTATAAACTGGGCAGCCAATATACACGCTTTGATGACTAAAGGGATAAATAAGGTGGATGGGGATATGGAATACATCAAATACTGTTTTCTGCCTTTGGAAGCTATCTCAGTGACTTAAACAGTTTTCAAATGGATAAAAACTGCAAATCTGAGGAAAGAATGAATTCAATTTTTATCATCTTGAACCTGAGATGTCCATTTCACATCCAGGTTGAATCATCCAGTAGAAAGTCAGGTATATAAATTTATAGCTCAAAAGAGTATTCTGGGTTTGGGAACAACAATATTGTTAACCATCAGTATACTGGGGATAATTTGACATCTAGNTCGCAAAGAGTCGGACACGACTGTGTAACTGAACTGAACCCTCCCAACCCCCCCCCCCCAAAAAATCTACCTACCAATCTCTTTACAACTGTGATTCCAGATATTGTTTGGGAAATAGACTTTGAATATGGACATCTCTATCAGAGGTGGAATAAAGGGTCAAGAGAAGAACTCTGGCTATCCCTTAATCCTTGAGAAGGATGAATATGCAAACAGAAATTGCTGGAGAGAATATAAATATCACCCCAGTTAGGGAGCAGTGATCTGGACTGTGGTGGCTAAAAACAAAATCTGAAAAGGGGAAAGCCAGGGGTGGAAGATGAGTCTTTTTGTTGCTCTCTCAGATCTTTCTAGACAAGAGGAGATGAAGGGCAGGGGAACAGGGAACAGGTTCTTATAGCAGGGCAGAGCAGTGAAGATGTTAGGACTGGGAAGGATTTTAGATGTGGCAGTGGTATTGGCTGGTGCTGGCAGTGCCTGGTGGTGGCAGGGATGGCTGTGAAGGAGGAGGAGGACTACAGAAGTGAGGCAATGTGTGTTAGATGCCCAACACGGTGTGGGGCATAGAACTTGATGGATGGTTTGTATCATGAAGGCAAACAAAAATTATCTTGAGGTTTATGTTGTAGAAACAAGTCACAGGCTCAAAGTTCTCTACTTTCAAGCTTGTGTAAATGGAAGAAAGGGTCCCTAGCTTTTGGGAAAAATCTTAAAATCTTGAAAATCTCTTGATAGAGCTAAGAGGGACAATTGACAGTTACTCTGTACCAAGTTTGAACATTCTTTGGCATTGCCTTTCTTTGGAATTGGAATGAAAACTGACCTTTTCCAGTCCTGTGATATATGTGATATGTCAATGGCAGATAAAAACAATCAAGATGGTGAGGAAATAAAGGAAAGGAAATCAATTTATGATCTTGTACTGATTCAAATATGGGCTGAACATAGTCAGAAATAGATAGTTGAAGTAATAAATAGGATGGATGAAAAGGAGCTGCAGAAATAGCATAAATAGAATGTGACGCCATCATTAAGAATTGGTTAAGAGCAGAAAATAACTAAGATTTTCAGCCTGATAGGCTAATGAATTTAATTCACTCAGGAAAATCTTACTAAGTATTCAAAATGTGCTCAGGAAGAGGTAATTGGATTCAGAGATAAAAGCCATAATCCTTACTATCAGATAGCTTGTTGTTTATGATGGCAGATCAGTAGTTGGAACAATAAAAGTTAATAATATGTATTGGAGCTTCAGCAATGTCTTGTATGTTTAAAATTAGGGACATGGTGTCAAAGTATGGTATTCAGAAAGAGCTTAAACAAATAGGTTACAACTGAGTGAATCATAAAGAATAAGTGTGTATATATTTTTTAGAAATACATAATAGAAGGGTATACTTGGAAGAAAGTCAATATTTTTCAAATAGTTATTGGGGGGAATGAGAAACACTCATATTTGTAAAGCTATTATTCATGCCTAGAGATTAAAATTTAGGGGAAGAAGGAGAAAAAAAAATATTGGGTGATCAGGGAGATTTTCAAGAAAGATTTATGTAGATAATGCCTTGAATCAATGGAAATGCTTATTTTCATCAAGGAAGTTCAAGAATCAGATTTGTATCTCAACATGATTTTGGACAGCATCATGAGGAGCTGATTCAGTGTTGATCAGACTTGAGACAGGAGACCACCTGGGAGAAGATGCTGTAAGAGAGGGGAGAAGCAGTGAGGAATTTTACTAATAGAGGGCACGGGAAAAGGCAATAGAGGCTAGTTCAAAATGGTTTGTTGAAAGGATGAAACCAGCAGTATATGATGATTAAAAATATATGCTGAGATTCTACTCCTTCAGAGAGCTCCCCTCAACCCAACTAAGGCTAACCGATGTCTCTTAGGTGGCAGAGACATCTGTCTGCCCTGCTCCTCCCCTCATGCTTTCCTTTATAACACGACTTCATTTGAAGTAGCAATGGAAATGCCAAAAGGATAGCATCCCTTTCAGCATGATGTAGCCAATTAGAATTAAAGGAACAAGACTTTTGGTGTCTTCGAATGTTATTGAAAGGTTTTAACTCTTATGGTATGCATCTTTTCTGTCTTTTCTCTGCTTTGTTTTCTGCTGTCTGGAACTTAGACTCAATGGCTAAAGTCCAGCATCCTTCATGAACTGAGGAGAGATCTTGAGTTGACAGCTATCTTGGTCAGCTCAGGCTGTTATAACAAAGTACCACAGGTTGGGTGGCTTATAAACAACAGAAACATATTTCTCATAGTTCAGGAAGCTGCAAGACTGAGATCAGGGTACCAGCCTGGCTGGGTTCTGATTAGAATTCTCTTCTGGTTTGTAGACTGCCAACTTCTTGCCAGATCCTCACATGGCTAAGAGCAGACACAGGAAGGGAAATCTCTCATGACTCATAAAAACACTAATTGTACTTGTGTGGGCTCCATTCATAAATTCATCTAATCCTGATTACTGCTCAAAGGCCCCATCTCCTAATATCACCATATTGGGGAGATACATTTTAAAACTGTTAACTTTTTTTCAGAGAGATAAATGATGTATCTTTTACATACTATGCTTAATATTTTTTCTACTTTCCATTATCTAAAAATATTTTTTACTTATCCATTGTCTACCTTCTTCTAAGCACTATGATAGAAGTTACCATTTATCTTGCTTATCATTATATCCCAAGCAACCAGCACAGTACAAAGTATAAACTGGGCAGCCAATATACACGCTTTGATGACTAAAGGGATAAATAAGGTGGATGGGGATATGGAATACATCAAATACTGTTTTCTGCCTTTGGAAGCTATCTCAGTGACTTAAACAGTTTTCAAATGGATAAAAACTGCAAATCTGAGGAAAGAATGAATTCAATTTTTATCATCTTGAACCTGAGATGTCCATTTCACATCCAGGTTGAATCATCCAGTAGAAAGTCAGGTATATAAATTTATAGCTCAAAAGAGTATTCTGGGTTTGGGAACAACAATATTGTTAACCATCAGTATACTGGGGATAATTTGACATCTAGGGAACTGATGAGGTTGTACAAAGAAAATCATTGAGAGCAGAAGTCAGAGAAACATAATATGATGTGCAGTCGAAGAGGAGTTAGAAAATCAGGAAAAGGGGGGAAAAAACCTCTTGCATGAAAGTCAGGGTAGTACTGAAAGTGACTAAGAGTGGGAAAGAGACTCAAATATAAAAAATAAATTAGCTTTTGAATTTCACAATTAGAAGGCACCTATAAATATCAGGCCAGAAGCAGATTTTGTGGAGTAAAAAGGCAAAAGGACATGGAAACAAAATTGAGAAAGTAGACCACTTGCTCATTAAACTATAACAGGAAGGCAATGAGAAAGACATAGCAGGATTAAGAAGAAAAGATGAGGTTAAGAGAGTTATGTTTATTTTCAAATGAGAGCAATTTGGATATATTTTTTATCTAACACAGGCTTCCCTGTGGCTCAGTTGGTAAAGAATGTGCCTACAGTGTGGGAGATCTGGGTTGGGAAGATCCCCTGGAGAAGGGAAAGGCTGCCCACTCCAGTACTCTGGCCTAGAGAATTCCACGGACTGTATAGTCCATGGGGTCGCAAAGAGTCGGACACGACTGAGCGACTTTCACTTTCACTGTATCTAACACAAAGTAAGCAGCAACAACAACAACAACAAGTTGAAAATATGGGAAGAAGGAATTTTGATGGAATAAAATATCTCCAGATGCTGAAAGCAACATCTTTGGAGTGAGTGTTTTGTAATTCTAAACTTGCAAGTAGAAAAGTGAAAGTTACTTTTACAGATCTAAATTCTGACTCAATTCTTGGGCCCAATTTGCACGGGCTTTTTGAAAACTATAATGGAAATGTTCAGCCTGACATTTTATATGGAATGATTTCTTCTTCTCAATCCCTAAAGAATATGAAAGATGACTGGCTCCTTTTCTTGATGTGGAGTCAATACTTCCAAAATGTCTCCTGTGAGGCTAAGATGTTATTAGGACTAAATTTAAAGTCTTTGCATGGGGTTGATGATTTCTCAGTTTTGAAAAGATGAAGGTGGAAGTTTAGGATATAATATTTCAGATCTCTAAAGTTATGATTTTGAAGGATGAAAAAAGAAAGCAAATTTTATTAAGTGCCTGATATTAATAATATTTTTATAAATTCTAAATACGCAGGAATGATAATTTTACATACACAGAGAGTGAAGTTGAGACATCAGTAACTTATCCTGAGGACAAAGCTAATAAATGGCAAGTCAAGATATAAGTCCATTGATAATCATTTGTTTTATGGTAGGAATCTGGGCACATGAAATGGCTGGAGTTGGAGGCATAGGAATAGAGATGGTGATGGTGGGACCTATGTCCCCTCGTCTTGAATCTAGATAGATTCCAGACTGCATGACCAATAGAATATGATGCAAATGATGGCTAACAGGCTTCCAGGCCTGGTCCTTAAAAGGCTGGTAACTTGCATTCCTGTCTCTGCTTGCTCCCAGAACACGGTGTAAGAAAATTCCAGTCCTGTGGAGCAAAGCCCAGGCT
The DNA here is from genome assembly GCA_006410675.1 of Oreotragus oreotragus. Classification (NCBI taxonomy): domain Eukaryota; kingdom Metazoa; phylum Chordata; class Mammalia; order Artiodactyla; family Bovidae; genus Oreotragus; species Oreotragus oreotragus. Next base: position 24,472 of record SJYX01021646.1, read on the forward strand.
GGGGGCTCCCAGCCAACAACAGTACCAAGTTTCCAACCATGTATAGGAGCCACTTGAAAGTAGACTGCACCCATGTAAGTCTCTCAGTGATCCTTCACAGAGCGGAGATGAGCTATCTCTTTAGAGCAACAACAACAACAAAATTACAGATTTTGAGAAAATTAAAATCTGCTGCTGTTTTAAGCTCCCCCTCAAAAAAGATAAAAGTCCAATCTCTTTGATTCCAAAGTCTACATTATTCAAGCTTAATTCATGAATTCCTTAAAATTGTCCTAATTGAAATTGTTCATCAAGATGTGTACTCCAATGCTGTGCATCCATCATCACGTCACTTCCGGTGTAGAATAAATAATTACCTTATTAAAGGTACATCCTGCATCACGGTGGAAAGGAATTGGACTGAGCAGCCAAACAATGCTATGACTTAACAGAATAAGAAAATATCTCAGAATATTTTAATTCTGAATTTACATATTAACCTCACAACATTAATTCTTGCCAAAGACATTTATATTGTTTCTTGAAAAAATTCTCAGGTAATAATTACTGGAAAAAAAATATTGATTCTCTAGCCTTTACAATCACTCTACTTCTATCTGTATGCCTCATATTACTTACCTCCTGTACCAGGGAAAGCATTATCCATTAAATATCACTTTTGAAGGCAACAACTTTGTGAAGTACTGCATCTCAGTATTTAGAAAATATTTTGGATTCTAAAAGAAAGCTTACTTATTTAAGTCAAGTCTTAGTGAATTAAATAAATAAACAACCAAAAGGGAAATTTCTTGGCAAACAAAAATACGAAAGAATACAAAACCATTTCTTTGGTTTATTTCCATAAAGTCAATATTTTGAACCCAGCAATGTGATAAATGAAACACTGGGTATTTAAGTAGTTGTTTTATTTAGCAAAAATATTACAAATAAAGATATTTTCATTATAGCAGTTATGTGTTGCAGTTGGAAGCCTGGTTCTGAGTCGGAAAGATATGAGTTTAAATACTTGCTTTTTCACTTGCTACTCTGTAATTTTCAGTGGTATATTCAAAATGTATTAGTCACATTTATAGAGTCTGAAAAATGGGGATACAATTGTGTATCATACAAGTATGAGAATTAAATAATGTATATCAACAACATATTTACTCTTTGTCTGGATCACAATAAGTGTTTAGCTAGGCAGAACCTCTGCTAAAGTAAGATAGGTTAGCAGAATGGTTCAGCACTTAAATTTAAGAACGAGACAATGAAAGCTTAAATCTCTGCTCTACTATTTAAAAGCATGAGGTATGACAAGTTTCAAAAAACTCCTTGGGCTTCAGTTTCTCCATGGGGTTATTTATACTATAAGGCTCTTTTGGGAATGAAGTTAGATAAAGCTTGGGAAGCACCTTCTGGACGGGTGAGTAAATATCAAACATCACAGACAATATGTAGCATGTATATATCTGTGCTTAGAGTTAAATGAAAAAGCTGCTTTCAGACTAATATGTCTTATACAATCACACACACATGGATAATATACAATATATGCACATATATAATATATAATAATGCAAATGTATATTTTTAAATATATACACACATGTGTGCTAGCTATCATGCAAAATTTGGAAGCATTAACTGGAAATCCCAATATTTATTATGTATTCTAACCAACAGTTAACTACATATTCATATTTCTAATTCAGTTGAATCTTTTTACCCCTTATTTATATTTTCTGAACAGTTATATGTGTCATAAATTATAAGAGAAATGCTAGTTCCACCTTCATGGAACTTGAACTAATGTAGGAATTTTACATTAAATGATCATAAATTATGAATAAGTGTATTAAAGTACATGGACAAGTAGGAAGGGAAATTTTAGTTGTGAGAAATAAAGAACACAGCAAAGAGTCTTTAACATCAGGGTGCATACTTTTATCTGGAGTTACAATTTAACTAAATTTTCAGCCTCTTTTACTGATTTTTGAACCATCAACATTCAGAAAACTAAGATCATGACATCTGGTCCCATCACTTCATGGCAAATAGATGGGAAAATAGTGGAAACAGTGGCTGACTTTATTTTGCTGGGCTCCAAAATCACTGTGGANGCCTCTTTTACTGATTTTTGAACCATCAACATTCAGAAAACTAAGATCATGACATCTGGTCCCATCACTTCATGGCAAATAGATGGGAAAATAGTGGAAACAGTGGCTGACTTTATTTTGCTGGGCTCCAAAATCACTGTGGATGGTGATTGCAGCCACGAAGTTAAAAGACGCTTGCTCCTTGGAAAGAAAGTTGTGACCAATCTAGACTGCATATTAAAAAGCAGAGACATTACTTTGCCAACAAAGGTCCGTCTAGTCAAGGCTATGGTTTTTCCAGTAGTCATGTATTGATGTGAGAGTTGGACTATAAAGAAAGCTGAGCACTGAAGAATTGATGCTTTTGAACTGTGGTGTTGGAGAAGACTCTTGAGAGTCCCTTGGACTGCACAGAGATCCAACCAGTTCATCCTAAAGGAGATCTGTCCTGGGTGTTCATTGGAGGGACTGATGTTGAAGCTGAAAATCCAATACTTTGGCCACCTGATGTGAACAGCTGACTCATTTGAAAAGACCCTGATGCTGGGAAAGATTGAGGGAAGGAAGAAAAGGGGATTACAGAGGATGAGATGGTTGGATGGCATCACCAACACAGTGGACATAGGTTTGGGTAGACTCTGAGAGTTGGTGATGGACAGGGAGGCCTGGTGTACTGCGGTTCATGGGGTCACAAAAAGTCAGACACGACTGAGCGACTGAACTGAACTATCTTAGATCTGGATCATGGAATATGAATGGAAGTGATGTGTGATGTTTATAGCATGAAAAATAAAAATATCCCATAAAATCAGTCCATGTTTTATATCCTCACTTCATCTCTCTCTGTATCTGTGTCTCTCTTTTTCTCTCTCAATTCACTCTGAGGAAAGTTAGCTGCCTGCACTGAGGGCTTTGAAACAACCTGATGGACAGGGCCATGTGGTGAGGAAAGTCCATGGGAACCAACTCTCCTGGAAATAGATCCTTAGTCTTAGTCAAGCACTGAATCTCTGGCTGATACTTTGAAGTCTTTGACTTGAACTTTATGAAAAACCATGAGTCAGACCACTTGACTAGGTCATTATTAACCCCAAAAAGCTGTTGGTTGATAAATCTGGGGGTTTCTTTTAAGCTGCTAAATGTTGGAATACTTTGTTACACTGCAATGGATACATTATTTTAAGTTTTCTGATACCCTGCTTTGGTAATAAAACCAAACAAATACTTTTAGTAGCAGTCTTTAAGTACAGACATTTTTATCATGCTAAACCTTAATCCAAGTCTATTCCCCAACCAATAATGATGAAGAAGCTAAAGTTGAATGGTTCTATGAAGGCCTACAAGACCTTCTAGAACTAATACCAAAAAAGATGTCCTTCTCATTATAAAAGACTGGCATGCAAAAGTAGAAAGTCAAGAAATACCTGGAGTACAGGCAAATATGGATTCAGAGTAGAGAATGAAGCAGGGCAAAGCCTAACAGTTTTGCCAAGATAACTCATTGGTCATAGCAAACACTCTCTTCCAAAAATACAAGAGAATACTCTACACATGGACATTACCAGATGGTCAATACTGAAATCAGATTGATTATATTCTTTGCAGAAAAAGATGGAGAGGCTGAATACAGTTAGCAAAAACAAGACCAGGAGCTGACTGTGGCTCAGATTACAAACTCCTTATTCCCAAACTCAGATTTAAATTGAAGAAAATAGGGAAAACCACTAGACCATTCAGCTATGACCTAAAACAAATCCCTGATGATTATCCAATGGAAGTGAGAAATAGATTTAAGGGACTAGATCTGATAGATAGAGTGCCTAATGAACTATGGGCGGAGGTTCATGACATTGTACAGGAGACAGGGATCAAGACCATTCCAATGGAAAAGAAGTGCATAAAAGCAAAGTGGCTGTCTGGGGAGGCCTTACAAATAGCTGTGAAAAGAAGAGAAGTGAAAAACAAAGGAGAAAAGGAAAGATATACCCATTTGAGCAGAGTTCCAAAGAATAGTAAGGAGAAATAAGAACATCATTCCTCAGCGATCAACGCAAAACAATAGAAGAAAACAATACAATGGGAAAGNCTTACAAATAGCTGTGAAAAGAAGAGAAGTGAAAAACAAAGGAGAAAAGGAAAGATATACCCATTTGAGCAGAGTTCCAAAGAATAGTAAGGAGAAATAAGAACATCATTCCTCAGCGATCAACGCAAAACAATAGAAGAAAACAATACAATGGGAAAGATGAGAGCTCTCTTCAAGAAAATTAGAGATACCAAGGGAATTTCTCATGCAAAGATGGGCACAATAAAGGACAGAAATGGTATGGACCTAACAGAAGCAGAAGACATTAAAAAGAGGTGGAAACATATACAAAATAGCTATACAAAAAAAAATCTTCATGACCCAGATAATCACGATGGTGTGGTCACTCACCTAGAGCCAAATATCCTGGGATGTGAAGTCAAATGGGCCTTAAGAAACATCACTATGAACAAAGCCAGTAGATGTGATGAAATTCGTCAAGTTATTTCAAATCTTAAAAGATGATGCTGTGAAAGTGCTGCACTCAATATGCTAGCAACTTTGGAAAACTCAGCAGTGGCCACAGAACTGGAAAATGTCAGTTTTCATTCCAATCCCAAAGAAAATCAATGCCAAAGAATGCTCAAACTACCGCACATTTGCACTCATCTCACATGCTACCAAGGAAATGCTCAAAATTCTCCAAGTTAGGCTTCAACAGTATGTGTACTGTGAACTTCCAGATGTTCAAGCTGGATTTATCAAAGGTCAAGAAACCAGAGATCAAATTGCCAGCATGCTTTGGATCATCAGAAAAGAAGAAGAGTTCCAGAAAAACATCTACTTCTGCTATATTGACTATGCCAAAGACTTTGACTGTGTGGACCACAACAAATTGTGGAAAATTCTTAAAGAGATGGGAATACCAGACCACCTCACCTTCCTCCTGAGAAATCTGTATGCAGGTCAAGAAGCAACAGTTAGAACTGGACATGGAACAACAGACAGGATCCAAATCGGGAAAGAAATATGTCCAGGCTATGCATTGTCACCCTGCTTATTTAACTTGTATGCAAAGCACATCATGAGAAATGCTGGACTAGATGAAGCACAAGCTGGAATCAAGATTGTTGGGAGAAATAGCAATAACCTCAGATATGTAGATTACACCGTCCTTATGGCAGAAGGCGAAGAAGAATTAAAGAGCCTTTTGATGAAAGTGAAAGAGGAAAGTGAAAAAGTTGGCTTAAAACTCAACATTCAGAAAACAAAGATTATGGCATCTGGTCCCATCACTTTATGGCAAATAGATGGGCAAACAGTGGAAACAGTGACATATTATTTTGGGGTCTCCAAAATTACTGCAGATGGTGACTCCAGCCATGAAATTAAAAGACACTTGTTCCTTGGAAGAAAAGCTATGAGCAACCTAGACAGCATATTAAAAAGCAGAGACATTACTTTGCCAACCAAGTTCGATCTAGTTAAAGCTATGGTTTTTCCAGTAGTCATGTATGGATGTGAGAGTTGGACTATAAAGAAAGCTAAGCACAAAAGTATTAATGCCTTTGAATTATAGTGTTGGAGAAGACTCTTGAGAGTCCTTTGGATAGCAAGGAGATCCAACTAATTCATCCTAAAAGAAATCAGTCCTGAGTGTTCATTGGAAGGACTGATTCTGAGGCTGAAATTCCAATACTTTGGCCACGTGATGCGAAGAACTGACTCATTTGAAAAGACCCTGATGCTGGGCAAGATTGAAGGCAGGAGGAGAAGGGGATGACAGAGGATGAGATGGTGATGGACACGAGTTTGAGTAAACTCCAGGAG